>VXBU01012387.1:359087-512378 GCA_013400315.1 Bombycilla garrulus
CCCTTCTCCTTCCCTCTCCCCCAGCCCCCGCCCCTCCCAGCTCTGGCTCTTTGCAAGGTCCTTTCTTTCACTGCCTCAATTTTCAACACGACTTTCAGAGATTCACATTGTGGTGGGCTAGAAACACCCAGAAAACAGGAATCTAAAATAAAGATGCAGCTTTGATTTGCATGGCCGTTTTTATTTTCCCATTGCCTCTCCCTCACCCCCAGTTTGCCACTTCATCGTTTCCTCCTTTTCTCTCTCTCTCTCGCTCTCTCTCCCTCTCCACCCCCTACCATGTGCCCCCTGGCACAGGACGACAGATGGTGACCTGTTTGCATGTGACACCGTAACTGAATCTAAACTCAAGGAAACAAGTCACCGGGCTGCAAATTAGTGAGACCACACAACTGTCAGGTGGCAGTCCCCTTTGACAGTTGTAGGCCATTATAGGAACATTGATGTTTTCGCAGTGTGACAAAAAGGAATCCTTTTTGCAGCAGACCTGTCTGTCAGCTGGCTCTCAAGTCATAACAAATCCCTGGCACTCAGCTGAGGCTGAACATTCGCAGCGTCAGGAGGATGATAAATGACCTGCAGGGCTTTGAAGTGCCTTGGCAGTTCAGATGGGTCCGCAGTGCTGACAGAGAAATATACACAACAGCGTAACCAATAATGAGAACATTAAACATTCCTGCTTTGTGACAGGCTGACAGAAAAACCCAGCCTCACATCAATCATCCGTGGAGATATAACCTTGACAATTAGCCCCCTCTCTGATACTCAGAGTAACCTTTTTTTCCCCCTCCCCACCTCCTTTTTTTTTTCTTTTGCCTGGCTTATCTTCCCTGATCTTTTTCTTTTCTGGTATGGCAGAGAGGGGAAAAAACAGCAGAAAAAAAAACCTGACATCAAAAACGATCTTTTCCTTTTCCTCCATGCAAAAATAAAATATGCCAGGACAAAGTTTATTTGATGGACTTCCACCTATTCCCCTTTAGGAGAAAGGAATATATTTTTTGCCCTATCTACCAAAGCATCTGTCACTACAAATACTCCTGACAGAATATTGTTTACATATTATGCTTATTTTGTTCCTTAGGTTTTTTTTCTTTCCCCTACTCTTATATTCATATCAGTACATTCTGTTGTCAAGCATCGTTTCCACTTGTAAGAGTGAGATGATTAAGCACATGACTATCCCCTTGTTACTGTATTCCAGGACCATTCAATAAAATAGATACAATCTCAGCTTCTTCCCATAACCTTGTGTTTTTGGGTTTTTTTTTTTTTTTGTATGTGTCTGTACAGGTTTGCCATTTTTTAAAAATCCTTTACAGAGCAAAAATAATCTTCAAAGGACGAATGAAAGATGCAGCTGATCTTCCTGAAAACTAAACACTTTCCACAACCCCCTGGAATCATTCTCACTGAAGGTCAGGAATGCATCCTGATCTTGAGGACACTCTCTCCACTCACAGAGAATTTCTCTCGCTCTGCCCAGTGTGGGATCAGCAGAAATTCCTCTGATATACATGACTGACTTCCTGCCATGGCTCTCTTCTGACAGCAGAGGCATTCAAGCAGTGGGGTCAATGGGAGTGTTTGTGCTCTGTGAGAGGCAAATTAGGCTTCTGGGCACTTTCTGCACTCCATCCTGGTGGCCTGGAGTCTCCTAAGTCGCTAACTCAACCCCACAGAGAGGTTTCAAAGGAGCCTAAGCAACCTTGTGAAAAAGCCTCAAACATAAATAGGTTCAAAATGGCAATTGCTGCAGAGGATTTCATCTGGAGGAATATCAATAATGTAAAACCACCAAAACTTTCTGTCACTGAATTAGTACCAAATCCTCTGTGGTGTGCTGTGTTCAGGTCTCTGTCCCCCTGTTCCCAAAAGAATTTCTGTTTCACTAATGCAATGGCAAACGTGCACTCTTGCTCTCATCAAGTACAGCGCAGCTCAAAAGCTTTGATGTAAAGTTTGTGTAGTGAAACAGATTTACACACAAGCAAGCACTTGTGTAAAGCTGTGTTTCTAACCCTAAAGTAAAGTCTGTCCCCAGGGTCCATTTTCCTACATACACTTTAAGATCCCTGTGCAATGATCATGTAGTGGAAAGAAGATGAAAAGAACAACACACAAGGCCTTCAACCTTCAATACAGTTATAGAAGGGCAATCTATAGACCCAGATGATGCTATTGAAATTATATATTCCAGAGTCTGTCAGCTGAGTCCTGCTGCTGTCAAAGTATGTCCTGTGCATGTGGCCACACCTGTTGACTTCACTATTAGAAAAGATCAACATGAAGGAGAAAAGAAAGTTATTAGAAAGATGATCAACAGTAAGTGGCAAAACCTGTTCAGCAGTTGCCTGACCTCATTTGTACCCTGATCATACTATTCTGATAAAAAACCAAAAACCATGTAGTGCCTTTTTCATAATACAGCAATGGAAGATTGGCCTTTGTAGAACCAAGAGGAGCCATTTCACTCCCAGGTAAGTACTTTTAAGAAACTGGGCTGATACAATGGAAACAAAAAAATTCTCTTTGCTTTCATTATACCTGCTTAGTGGTTACTGACTGACTGTCACAGCACACTGGAAACATACTGTCTACCACATTCCATACCCTGTGTGGAGGATCTGGAGTCAGACATCATGGTTGCTATGCACTGGTCAGGCTTTGGAAAGCCCAGATGTGGTAGTGCTTGCCCACTGCAGGCTGAGGCTCTAGCAGAGCCTCACAAGTGTACTCTCTTTCCTCTGGATCTGAGACTGATGTCTGGTGACAGAGGGACATCATTCAATCTTTGGCCTCTCTACTGAGAGAATGAATTTCCTAAAGACTGATTCTTTACCTCATTAAAAACACCAACCTGTTTGTTTTGAGCCTGTCTCACAGCCAGATGACCTTTTCTCACCGCAATAGCTGGTACAAAGGAAAGAGTGCTCTCAGCCTGTATACTGTATCTGTGGGATCTCCCACATGCTTGATTTCAGTCTTCTTTCACACACCTCCAAAGAAATGGCTACACCCCACTTTTTAAATTGCAGCATAAACGAGTTCTAGGTCTGCCAGACAGGCTGGATAATGCCATCCCCTCTGCAGACAGTAACACACAGTGGGGGAGTGACACTCACGGAGCTCCATTCCTCTTGCAGTCTGTCTCTGCACAAAGCAAGTGTGATTTCTGACCTATGAACACTGAGGGCCCAGAATTATTATCTTCCCACTATCCTAACCCATTCCCATATGATGCTTTATGGCCTATCCTACAGCATCCTCAGTATCATGTCTGAGTAGTAACTGCTGATGACAGTCTATAGAGGATCTTCGTAAGATACATGTGCAGAATAAAGGAACACTCCTGTCCCAGCAGCTTTATCCCCTTCTACCAGCTAACCCACAGAAGAGGACAGGCTGCTTTCCTTCCAGCAAGGAGATGTATGAGAAGTTTGCTCTTGAGCACCAGGGAAGGAGCTTCAGGCCTTTTGGGACTAACATTGCAGAGTTTATCTTTTAGAAGACCACAGCTGTAGGAGTGGGTGGACGCATTCAGATGCCACCCTAAGAGACCTCTCAGTGGAAAGGGGTGAAAGGCCTGAACCATTTGCTGAGAAGATGGCAGAGGTAGAGTGTAGCCACTCACTCCTTTTCTCCCGATCATACTGGAGGACTGAGTGTGAATCTTGCGTGCCTAAAGATTGGTGAGGCCAAAACTGGACTGAGTCATAAAGCACTAGCCATCACAAAGGCTAAGGAAAGGAAGAGTCTGGGGAAGCTATTTGGCTCCTCTGCCATTCAGGCAGCCATCATCTGTGTCATCTGCCTGACGTAATTTTTAAGAACCAAATTTTGCTGAAATTATCAGATCTCCTAATCTCTTGGGCCATAATTCTTACTCTAATATTTTATTTGGCTCACAGCCTTTAGCTAATCACCACTCCCTGCCTCAGTTTCCTCACAAACAGGAATAGATGCATTCAAATTACATTCACCTGAAAGGCACGCTGTAAAATTTAATTAAGCCCTGAAAAGCACTCTGCAATTGTGAGATGAAAAGGTGCCATTAAAGGCTTCTAGTATTATATTTCACTAAGACTCTCAGAAATATTTTGGATGGAGTTAAAGAGAGAAAATAAAAGGCAAATAAATCATAAACATTGCAGAATAAATGCTGCCCGCCCCTTCTTATCTGTAACTCACAAGGCATATAGATTACATCTAAATAATCCTTTGTATGAAAAACTGTCCATACATTTGCAGGCAAGATGTAAGGACAATGCTGGGTTTATATGAAAGGGAATATACATGTTTCCTTGCACACCCTCAGTGAAGTTAAAAGGGTTAATAAAATATAAGTTGAGATCAAAAGAAATCTGAGGTGACATTTTGGCCTTGAGGCCTTCTCTTGGCTGTGGGAAAACAGAAAGAGGCTGCTCTGCAACATACAAGCTCAAGTACAATTAGTGGTGTTTTCAGACTGCATGTTTTTTTTCTAACTTAAATCTGTAGAGATATAAGCATATGCAATGAAAGCACTGTGAATATAGTTTTACCAGCAGAGAATTACTAACACTGTTAGAGACAATTTGAGAAAATTCAAAGCTATATAATTAGAAGATTATACTCAGCCAGAGCAGAACTAGATATAATACTAAAATCATGATTATTAAATGCACTCAAAAGGGAAGGGCTTGGTGCATGTGTATGCAGCTGCAGTGTCATACACACATCCTGAAGACAACTGGAGACAGTTGGCCTTTCATCTTTTGACTCAAGACCTTCCCAAGACCTCTGCATTACAGCACGGAGAACCACGCACTCTATCAAACATCGTTATTTACATAACACATGGCAGGGAGTGGTTATGGAATAAATCAATACTTTGTGATATTTGTTACAAGCCACATGGCAGCTGAGCATTTCTAAGGCCTTATCCAAGGCCTGGCTTGAAGGGAGCTTATTACAGCTATATTAAAATTGCCTAATAAGTGAGGTTACCAGAGAAGTGCACTGAGCCTTTTTTTTTTTCCACTGGAGTGTAGCCTAGTGAGAGCAGGGCTTTCATTTACAGAGGAGTTCCTGATCTGATCCCCTTCAATCCAGACTCTCTTCTGTGTAAAAGACCAGCTGATCACCTTTGCCCGTGGGCCCCTCATGATGACACTCATCCCTAGAATAGCTGTGATTTCAGATGTGGACAATTGTCCTAGATGTAGTGACATAAATATTAAAAATCTCACATAACTGTTCCCTGCTGGGACTCTGCCTGTGCAGATCAAGACAGCAGTGTGGCTGCCAATGGGAGAATGACACCCACTTCTTAGAGGTCCCTCAGCCAGCAGGTTTTATGTGAAAGGAGAACTTCCAGAGGACAATGAAGAAGTGGGAACCCACCTCTCTTAATTCAGTATATGAGGAGTTTGGACCTAGCTCACATATTCATGCAATATTGCTGAAGTTTGATTATGTAAATCCTGCATATACCCCACAAAAAGCTTTGGACATCATGTCAAGCTCTTGTAAAACAGCACCATTTCTGGTTTTAATACTCTCTGACCATCACTTTTCTGGGGCCTTGTAAACTAGGTTTAGGTTTTAAAAACACCATCAAGAAACCCAGCTAACTTCTCCAGTTTTGTTCTGCCACAGTACATTCATTAAAATCTCCAGTGTGGTGAAGACTGTTTTAGAACACTAATAATGCTTAAAATACAATGTTATCAGTTCCAAACACCAGAGCAGCACAACAACTGTCAATAAACTGCAAATTCACTGGGAAAGAGCCCACTGCTTTCTTTGCTTTTGCTCAGCACTTAGCACCTGGTTTACAGTTAGGCCAAATAAAGTATCTAAAATAGAACGTGGCAGTAATTGAAAAATACAATCCACTATAGTGAGGTATAGCGACTAAATAACGTTATAAATATCACTAAATAAAAAATTCCTCTTCCAAGATAAGAGATTTGTGTAAAAAGAAACACAGTAAACAAAGTATTTAATTATGTTCTTTCTTCTGTATTAAGAATATAGGCAATCACAAAAGGTGATTTAATTAAAGGTGATTTAAAAGAACAAGAAATTCAGAGATGTGCCAGCCCAGAAAGGAATCTCCACCAAAGTCAAATGTGCACAGGAAAAAATAATCTCAAAGAACCATGAGGTTGTGTGAAGCACTAAGTTACATAAGGAACTTGTTACATTCTTACTAAACTGCAATACAGCTGAATTTAAAAAAAAAAATAAACTATATATGATAAATTAGACATTAGTAAAATCATTTAACAGTAAGTCACCTAAAATATTCAACTACATTTGTTTAGATGGTAGCATGAATTTGGGTCTAAAACCAAATAATTCAGTCTTTTCTTTATTCTACTGCTCGGAGTTCACACTGCTGCTTTAGCTACATCAACACGTCTCTTTTTCTTTCCTTTTTTTTTTTTTTTTTTTTTTTTTTTTTCCTTTTTTTTTTTTTTTTAACAAAGCACTGCCCTTGGACCACTGCTTTCACTAGTCCTGATCCTTAAAGGAACTATCAGGCTTGCTTGGACTGTCTGAGTCTTCTTTCCCTATTGTAGTCTTTGTTTTTTCACCTGTGACATGAAGCATGCTTGTGACAGCTTTAAATTCACTTTTGCTAGAAGTTTCCTAGTAGAAAACTCTCATGTGCTGTTGCACAACCACGTCCTAAGCCCTAATTATTCTGTTTCACACATTTGAGATACCTGTAGATGAAGTCTTTGAGAGCAAAGAAAGCATTAATTGATGTCAGCAATTTCTGTTAAATAATCTTATGTGCATCCACAGTGTCATATACACTAACCATGCACAAACCCCCAAGAACAAATGATTTGAGGGAACTGCCCCTTAGGAAATTTGCAGAGACTTTTTGAACTCACGTGATATTCAGTAATATTCTAAAACTACTAATCAGATGATATAAAAAGTTGATATAGTAATTAAATTTACAGAAGATGCTAAATTAGGAAGTGTTGCAAACATAAGTGAAGACAGAGAAATAACACAGAGGACCTGAAAAAGCTTAAAAATAAGAGCAGGAAATAACAAAATGGATTTCATCCGGGAAACACGCAATGGTACCCTGCATCTGGGGAAAATATTTCAAAATTAAATACCAAAAGTAATCCGATCTTGTGGTTCAAGGTGTAAACTGATTGCCACAGCTGAAATAATCCTCTCAACCTTCCTGCTCAGCAACATATAACTGGCAAGGTACATTACGAAGGGTTTTGAAAGATCAGGCTCAAGATATTTTTGGAGGCAGGAGGCCTGTCTCTTACAGAAAATCCTCTGCAACATCTATATTCAAAGAAGTAGCCAGGTTTATTGAGAATATTCCCTCTCTCGGGAAAGCAAATTATTTGCTTACTCCCCCTCTCGTGCCCAACAGTTACCTCCATGTCCTCGTTTGTATTCTCACTACCACTTTAGCACAGATCCACGGCACAGTGGCAGTGGCACTAACACCACAAGTTGAAAAGAAGAGGCAAAGGGGTATGCCAGGCTAGTTAGGGGGTGAATTATCTGGGCTCTTAGTATTACCAGCCTCTGAGAAACTGCCTCAGCTACTTTTCACTCTCGGCGGCCACAGGGACTGCTACACCAGACAAGCAGTAATGTTGTCAGAAACACAGAACCAGATACTCAGTTGATGTCAGTCAGGGCTTTTCTGCTGACTTCAAAGAGAATAGCAAATTTAATGTGAGTTTGCAGTGAAATAGGATATTGAAATTCTTCAGTTCTGCTTAGTTTTCCATCCTTGGGCTTACCACAATCAGGAACTAGAGAAGAGATGAGGCTTTGTACAGCACTGATAAAACTACAGCAAATACATCACTAGGCTTTGGCCCTTGAATGCCATTAACTCATAGAGAAACTGGAAGGAGTTGAATGGAAATCAATAACAATGAAGGATCTCAAACAGATGGGCTTTGAAGAAAGTCACTATCTTCTTTCGTTACACATAAAAGACAAGAAATGTCATTAAAATAAATAAATTCATTATAGCCCTATAGCAAATCAGTTGCTCTCTACCTCTGCTTCAGAGCGGAGCTTCTACTTAGGAATTAACTTTCTACTACAGCTCTAAATAGACAGCACATATATCCTCACACATTCCCTGCCCTGTTCTTCCTAGATAAACAATCTGTACAGAAATGAAATTACAAACTAAGATGAGTCATTGGTTTCACCACTCATTCAGATCTGTTCATTGTCTAAACCCCCACGCGTTCAGTGGATTCAATTTATTATGAAATTCCAGAGGTGTGAACGGCTGGACAATAGCTTGAGGAGTCTTTGCAGCTGGATCACCTCTCATCACTGAAGTGTAGTATGGTTACACATGGGGCCAAGAATAGGATTTCATAGAAACTAAACTGAGACTGAATATCCTTCCTTACACTTTCACAAGAATTTTTGAGTCAAGTTTACAGCTTGTGTCAAGCTGACAGCCTTTGCTTCTGTCTGATGAGTGTGAAGCCAGTCTCCTGAAGTGTGGCTATCCTTAAAAGTCATACTGGAGCATATAAAATGTCCAGCTCCTGATCTCATGGAAATTACTTCTCTGAGGGCATTTATGATAGCCAATGGAAGGAAAAAAAAAAAAAAAAACAGAAAAGACAAAACAAATTCTCTGAATAACCTCATTATAACTGTGGTCAGCTTTTTACACTAGGATGCTCTGAAAGCTCCAAGGAGAACATGTTAACGCAACAAAAAAAACCATTTAGCAAAGAAACTGTTACCACACAGATAGCAGGGAGATAAGGATGATCTCCGGTTAGCATAATACTTGGATCTTAAGTGATTGGGAGCCTGTCCCTCACTGTGCAACATATTTCCTGTACAAACCTAAACAAATGGCTTCAGAAGTACCCTGATTCCAGGTCTGTAAAGTTAGTGCTTTGTTAGCCACTTCTATTCATGACTCAAGCTACATACATCCTCAGTGTATCTCATGATAGGGAACAGATACGGAACAGCGGAGAGAAAGTATTTCCAAAGCAGGTAATACTATTACGGGCAACTGTCACCATCACATTTCATCAAGCACGTATGTCTAGAAAATCTTCTCCAGCCAGAAGAGGGAGATCTGTGGTTTGAGATCTCTCTACCAACAGTTCATATGAATCACTTTGGGTGGGCTTACCTTGCACTTCATCATCAAAACCTATGCCAAGGCTATGGGTAGCACCATTATCCATAGTCAGATATCTTTGGCTCTCTGTGGCATGTAGGTTTTCCAGCTGTCATGAGCCCCTGCTCTCCACAAGCTCTTTATAAGAAGAGTGGGCATGAAGATGGAAATGCAGTCGTGATATAATGGAGTGTGGTGCCTGATACTATCAGGGCTTTTAATATTAGTCTCATTGCTGCGGGGTTTGAGCACTTCCAGCTGAAGCTGGGTGCTGCTATCATCCAACTGTCTGATAGAGAGACCTGCAGGCAAAGTTGTGGTTATAAAACTCGAGATGAGCAGATCTTCTATCTGTATAATGAGCTAATTAAAAATTAATTTAAACATAGTCTGTATAAAGTGCTGAAGCATATGATGTGGGGTATAATCCTATGCTGGATTTGACAACTCACAGCTGCTACTGCATATTCAGTGTTTTTGAACAAAACTGTATGTTTTGTCTGCCAGACTCCAATGAGAATTTTCTCTCACGGAGGACTTGAGAGTCTGACTCCAGGATGCAGATTGAATGGTTAGTCTATGTGATGATTTGCAGAGATAAGAGCTCAGATCTAGAGGCCATTTGACTGTGTTTGCACACGTGCTGTCCCCCAGACTAAGCAGTGTTCTAGAAAACAAGCATGGATACATTCCCTGTCCTTCCCACCATTCTTTGTTCCAGACTTTCTCATGCTGCACCAGCTTGTGTGTCTCAGCACTTTCAGTGTTGATGTATCCATAAATAGGATGAAAATATCTGTATTGGCAATAAGCACAAAAGGTTTTTTTGCCTTCAAGGCATATAGACCCCTGGGAACTATGTGGAAAACTGAAAGGCAAGCTCTGATTGCTTTCCTCTGCCAATGAGTCTCAGCTGGGACACAGATATGACGTGTCATGAGCTGGGGAAGCAGAAACCAGAGAGACAGGAGTGCACTCAGGAAGCCATGAAGAGAAACAGCTTTAGAATTCTTGCTCTCTTCTTGGACACAGATCTACCACAGGCCATAACCGAGCCCTGCCCAAACCAGGTGCTTGTCACTGTAGTGCAGAGACTCCTGGATGCAGCAAACCCTGCTCCTTGCAGCCAGGCCAAAACAGGGATAAAGTAGTATGGTACTGCTTGCAGAACCAACTAGAGGAAGAGGTGCTCTTTTGCTTGTTTAGCAATGATATATAAATAGCCTAGAATAAGGAAACACTGCAATGGGCTTATAAGAAAATCTCTTTCAGTTTGAATGACAGCAACTAGATGGTTGCCCTGGCTTGAAGACTGAAAACCATATAAACACAAGTCCAGCTATATGAAGCAAGATAGGAATAAAAGGATTACTTCTGAAAATAATTACTTAGTGTGATAATTTTTGAATCTGAAAACAACCACTTCCACTGACGGTTCACTTAACATCAGTATGTTGGTAGTTTGCTTACTGTATTATTGAATAAAACATTCTCCTTGCCCAAAAAGCATGTTAATTAATTGTAATGAGATACAGCCTAGAAACACAATTAGGTAAGAATTATGCATGGCCACACTTACTTTTGTGGTGTTACCAGGTACAGAATCACTATGACTCTTGATAGGAATAACCTCAAACAGTTAGAGCAAAACAGAACAGCAATTATGAAATAACTCCCTGGAAAGAAAATCTTGCATATTCAGGAAGCTTTCTTAAATAGCAAGAACACATGTGCACTTTACTCACCACCTTAATTCTGCCAGTGTCCCTAAAGCAGGAAAGGCACAGGGACCCCAGTACTCTCTGAGTTGCAGTAGAGAAGCCCAGGGATGGCAACCCTAAGATTAAGAAAGAGATCTATGAATAACAGGTAACTTATGTGAGTGAGACACAAAATATTTAATTTGAGAAAGAGCCTTCCATTATTCCCTTTAAAACTCAGTAGTAAAAAATCAGCACAGAATAAACTCATTAATTAGCTGATTCCAGCCAGCTACTGTGTACTGCTTATTGAATTCTCATGAGAGCTCAAAAAGACTCTGGTTGCTTCCCATAAAAGGGTGCATCTCTATGATTCCATGGTAGTACTGCCACCAAGCTACTTTTGTTTTGTGTCACCTACAAAGATTTTACAAAAAATTTCAAACAAATATCAAA
Source organism: Bombycilla garrulus (assembly GCA_013400315.1). Taxonomy (NCBI): domain Eukaryota; kingdom Metazoa; phylum Chordata; class Aves; order Passeriformes; family Bombycillidae; genus Bombycilla; species Bombycilla garrulus. The sequence continues at coordinate 370,395 of VXBU01012387.1, forward strand.
ATAGGGTGTTTTTTTTATTTTTCCAGAATACTTATGTACATATTCAAGATGCAGACCATAATCAGCTAGAGCCCTCCATCCCAGAAGGACACTATAGAAAGGCCAGAGTTCATCAGGACAAGAGATGGGCTCTCTTGTAGGCTCGTCAAGACTTCTTTATGGAGCAAACAAACTTTCAAAAGAGTTAAGTAACACTGCAAACTTTAGCCTCCTTTTTTCTATGCCTATAGTGCATTTTTGTTTGCTCTTTCATAAAATGGAATGACATGTACATGATATTAGAGAGATGACCATAAAACAAGAGCATGTACAGAGCAGCATACATAAGAAGAGACTGGATAAAACATTCCTTCCCAACCCTTCTGCACATACATGTGCCAACAGCTTGGTAGCCTTGACAATGAGCTTAACATCCACCAAATGAGATCTGATTGATGTCTTCCCAGTTGCAGCTGGTCAAACTTTTAATGATTGCCCGTTACAAAAAGAGAAGCAATGCATTAACTGTTGAGCATAGAAATGTACGTTAGAAAACCAAACCTCCATCATAAGAACTTATACTCTCATGTCCTGTACCTCACACTTCAAAGCTCTTTTGCACGTTTCCCTTACCAAACATATTGATTGGTGATTTGTGATTCTTTAATAATTTATCCATGAAAATGAAATTTAAAGGATGACAAAACACACACCATGCCTATTCCCTCCTGCCAATTTTATACACAGAGGTATTTTAGTAAAAATAAAACAAACCTGAATATCTGAATCCTCTAAGTGATTTTTATGCAGTGCCGATTAAGGATGTATTGGGGTTGCATGGCAAGGCTTTGACAGCGATGGAGGCTACAGAGGTGGCTTCTGTGAGAAGCTGCCAGAAGTTCCCCTATATCTGCCAGAGCCAAGGCCAGCTGGCTCCAGCACAGAGCCACTGCTGCCCATCAGCAGCAATGCCAGGGGCCTCTGGGATAGCACTGTTCAGGAGGGGGAGATACACCCCCGTGCAACAGCAGCTGGGAGGGGACTCAGCCAGGGCCACCCCTCCCAAAACAAAGTCCCCAGGAGCTGTCTTGCAGCCCAAGCTCTTCTACATGCAGGCTTATCACAACAGTTTGCCACAAGGAACATGCAGAGCAAGGTTCCCATGGCAGTTAACTCACACTCAAGAACAATTTTGAAAATCCACAGTTTAATTGTCACAAATAGAGTTTTCTCCAATCTTTTCTCTTTTTTTTCTGCTTCATCTGAAAGGAAACAGTAACATTACCTTACAGCAGATTTCTTTTTAGGCTGTGGTTAGCTGCTTGGAGAAAGTTGTATCTTGTGTGAGGTCCATGCAGCAAAGATGAGAGTTTTGAGATATAATGTGATCAAAGACTTCTGATTGTTATATCTTTCTCAGGCTCCTCTGACAGCCTATTTTCAAATTAAACTCCTTCTTAGAAATATTCTTTCAGTTTAGCTTTTCATAAAATCCCTGTATGTGACAGATCCAAAGCACACAACTGCCAGGAATAGTCTTTTAGTTTCCACCTATGGCAGCGCCATTCTAGTTTACCAGGAAAGTAAAATACACAAGTATTTACAGGAAAGACTTTACTTGTTTCAATGGATTTGGTCTTTTTGTCCTGCACATTTCGGAACACATTAATCATGTCTACATGTTTCTTCTTTTCTTTTCACTTGCTGAAAGAATCATCTAACAAAGTGGGATCTAAATGGAAAGAGCAGAGATGCAGCTACAGTAAGGGTGTGATTTCATGGTCAGCTTCATCTAGATGAACTCTGAAATACTACTGCAAGGGACAAACCTTCCTTCCCCCCATCTCACCTGTGTCCTCCACGCTTTGTGTCAGCACATGGAGATGCACCCTCAGCAGTCAGCCAGATCCGGTCCCCAGTGCAGCTGTACAGCTGGATGAGTCCTGCTGCTGACACAACACACGAGCCAGGGACAGACACCCTTTCACCACCCCTCTGGAGTCTAGAAGTAGATTAGCCATGGCTGATATAAAACTACACCCAAGTATCCCCCCTTTTTTGTGAAGAAAGGAAACAGCAGATTCCCATGTTATTTGCTGCACAACAACAAATAAAATCATTGATAAATAGTAAGCATTTGGCATACCTGCCTTTATGATACCATGGTCATTGGTAATACAAATGGAAAGAGACACATCAGACAAATGTTTGTTTCAAGAGATTAGATGAGAAATGTAAATTAAATCAAATGAAATGAAATTGTAAGACAAGTGCTATGGACAGGGAACTGAGAGGCTTGAACATTCATTTTTCATACTTTCATCTTCACCTCAGAGATACTGCTTCCAAAACTACACTGAATACTGGTGTCATGCTAATTAGCAGCACATGAAAAGGTGGCTTAGGAGACAGATCTAAACCAAACGGTGGAATGGAAAAGGCAAAACACTAATGGCATCAGCAGAATTTGGAGGAAGCCTTAAACAATTTTTATCCATCCCCACACTGTCTGCTAAATACACAAAAAGACAGCAGAAGAACTTCCAGATCTGTAAAAAGACAAGTTTGGGGACTATAAAATGAGTAGTGTAAAGTCAAGTTCTTTTTAGAAACCGATATTCTTACTGATGAGAAAAAAAGTCGCTTCATATCAGGAGAATTAAATAACAGGAGAAAAAGAGGCAGTTTCCTCTACAGCAGTTAGCACTAGCCATTTTCAGTGACAAGATCCCAGATTTGATAGACCATCACTCTTATCCTGAAGGACTTCTATCAAACTCACTGCCCTTCACCTCAGCACCAGTGGCACACTGCCTCAAGCCTTGACTCTGCAAGACAGCAGGATACAGACACCAGCGCTCTGTTCTGCAGTAGGATATACAACAGCAGTTCCCACGGCCATAGCACGGAGCTACGTGGATACCTATTGCCAGGAAGGGTGGGGTGAGAGCACTTGGAATGCAACTACTGAAAGTTCAAGTCAACAGGTTTGGAAACTTGGCAAAGAGAGCGTAGACAAATAACTCAAGGTTTGCAGGGCACCTCTGTGACTGGTATAAATCAGATGAGTACTACTGAGTTCAAGGGAACCTGCCAATGCACGACAGATGAGCACACACTCGTTCGCAAATGCTCCTCTGAGTCCTGGTATCCGAACTGCTTGGATCTCATCCAGTTTTCTAGTGTTTCCTCCAGGCCAAGATGAGAACCATACAAAACATTTTGCCATTCTCAATGCAGTGAAAAATGAAATCACATTTGATCATGAAAGCTGATCCTCCATTTTTTACATCAGCAAAGATACAGAGATGTAAAAAAGAATAAGGAACTTCCTCTGCTTCTTTCAAATCCCCACCCTGTAAGTGCTTTCCTGCTGCTGACAGAAATGAAAGTCAGGCCTGGATGAATCCAGCAGAGATACCCAGAGGCACCGGAGCAGTGCGGGGCCCCTCCCCATGCCACACCGCAGTTCAAAGCCTTGGGAGGCTGCAGATCTCCCACCGTGCTGCAGTTCAGCTCCCACTGAGGAGCTGCATACCTTGCAGCAGCGTCTCCTCTGTGACAGTAGGTCCTTATCTTCTCTGCCTTCTACTAGTACAGTCACATGCTGCTCTCATAGTGCACACATGCTGAGCAGCATCTCTGCTCCTCCTGCTCATTTTACCTTCAGCCGCAGGTCAGAGCCAGCCAAAGCTCTTTATTTGCTGAGCTTTGCCCACTGCTTCTGCCCCAGCTCCTTTTTGAGCTGCTTGCTTTGACAACTGCCTTTCTACACAACAAGGTTGTCTCAAGGATTTTTGAGACAATGGAGCCTGTAGTAAATGGCAGTCTCGATAACAGCAGAGAGATCAGATTTCATGCCTTGAGACTCGGGGTCCCTCCATGCATGCTGCACACACACAGGTCAACTGCACAAAGCATGCACTGCTGTGCCCTGGACTGGAGCTTGCAAAATTGCTTTCCTGCATGTACACAGTAGCTTTTTCCTTAGCAGCCACTGCCACCAGTGCCAAAAAGGCACCCAGCTGATGTGAAATATTGGAGGAAGCTTTTCACATGAAGCATAAGACTTCACTGGGCATTTAGAGAGGACATCTGGTAGCTCCTTCACTGGCCAACTCCAAATTCATGCACCAACGGACTGCTTAGTCTCGGACCTTGCAGTTTTCAAGCTTTCTGATGAAAATAAGTATGAAATAAAGACATAAAATACAAATGAAACAAATAAGTCCAAGCAAATCAAAACTTTTCAAAAATTAAAAGGACTTTCATACAAGCTGAAGTTAATTTCTTAGCACAGTAAGGACTCAGCTACTTGGACTGTTGATTTAGCCAATATTTTGACTACAGCAAAAGATGGCTTCTAGTTGCAAGACCTGGCTCAATTAATACCTACTTCCAAAACAACTGAAATTGTCAAGCATCTGGTTCAGCCACTTACAGAAAGTCTGAACAGAGATTTGAATTTTACTGTATTTCAAGGCTGATGGTGAGACGGTTGAAATATCAAGTTCCTCTGATATATTCTCAGTAAAACAAACATAGTTCTCTAATCCCATCATTTTCTCAAGATGCTGCTGCGGTGTGGCTGAAGGGCTGGGAGGAGAAAGGACTGGAAGAGGAGAAAGAAGTTCCTCATTCCTCCCTATTGCCCTTCCTGTTTTCATGTCTGTTTATTCAGAGGATTGTCTTTCCACAAGCAAACAACTAGAGACAAGCTCACTCCAAATGTATGTTCTCTCATGTTTCAAGCACTTGCTCTGTTCTTGCTGAATGTTTAGTTACAGCATGAAAAATGGCTATGTGGAATGAAGACATTTCCCCTTTGACTTGCACATTTGCCGAAGGTATGTCAAGGATCTGAGGCAAGGGGTATGGGCAAGCTTTCAAGAAAGTTTCCCTCCCCTTCTCCTTTGCTTGCTTATTAGAAGAGCAATAAATATCAAGCAGACAGACCCTTCTCACAGTTACAAAGCCTACCTGTAACTGAGCTGGATAATTAGCAGCCTTGAAGATGATATATGACTTTCATTACCCTTTGGGACTGGAGACTAAATGAGGACAGAGCTAATTGCCGTGCAAAGCAGTTTGGCATGAATGAGAAAAATGCAGGCGCTGTCTCCTGCCAAAAAAGGGCCCTATTGCTGCTCTGATCTCATGGCTGGTTTTTGCCGCAGGAGTTCACTTGGTGTCCATAAATCATGGTCTGCTTACAGCTGAAACTGCACTGAGTCATCAACATGCAATAAGCTGAGTGACAGATTCCAGCCTGACTACATTAGAACTTCAGACTTAGTCCTCCCCCCCACACTACCCGTACTTAACAGAAAATTAAACCCAGACTACACAGACATGAAGGCTGTGAGAAACACAAGGCTTGTTTACTTGACAATAGTTTTTTAAGACTGATGTTTCCAGGAAATAACATCATGCATTTTGAAAGGGAGAGGGCCACAAGCACTGAATTTATAAAATGACCCACTGCTATAGCACTCAGTTTGTCCTTCCTCATGTAATAGCTTATTAAAATGTATTGCCCTCCTTTAATGATCTAAAGTGGCACTTTGTCATCTTAGTTCTTATGGAGATAGATTTAGTCAGCTAACTGAGAAAATATTTTGCTGCTCTTTAAAATTAGGCCAGAAGAACCTGAAATTTGATTGCAAACCTGCTTCGAAAGTGACCTGGGGCACATTAACATCCATATTGTACCCTTAAGAAGTGTGGGTTTCTGGGGAATCTACCCCATCAGTGCAAAAGAGAGTCCTTGAAGATACTCTTTTCCTCTCCCCATTCTGTTTTACAAAAGATCTTTTGCTTTTCCCTAAAGGTACCTTAGGTCTATTTTTTTTTTAATGGAAGAGATTGTGCTGAATTTGCAATATGGTATCCTGTCAGATCCTAATCAATTAGCCCACATCAGCTCAGCATAAGGCAGATACCAATTTAACTCACAGAGCTAAGCCTTCTGATTTTCTCTAAGGGCAGTCACATAATTCATTCTTTGTAGTGCCAAATTATATTTGACATTTAATTTAAAACTCAAGGTACCATAATGCAAAATCTCACTAAAAATAATGGTGATAAAGCAGAGGAACATTTCATTTGACAGTGAGGATTTTTTCAGCTTATTTATGCACCAAAACTTTTCCCCTCACCCACCTTTCAAAGGCCCAAACTCAGGCAATCACTTTCAGGTGATTTTAGCCTCCACAGGTGCTTGCATACCGTAAAGGGACACTTAAGGGTGAAGCAGACAGGGTGCTTGCTGATCACTTTCTTGTGGGTGAGCTCTACCTTCCTCTCCCTGATGACACAAGCTCAATTTTTCATATATTCTTGGCCTGCTGTAGATGTTAGAAAGAAATATTCCCATAGAGTGGCTGGGCTAACTGGAATGGTTGTGTGTGGACTGGGGGGAGCAGAGTAAGCCTGAAAAGGAGTTTTTTACATTTAGAAGACCCAACAAGAGAGAGAAACAAATAAAAACCACTTAATGGCTTCATTCACCGTTCTCTGCCACGCAGGAACTCCATTCACAGCTTCCTGGCACAATGGAAGTCTGGTGGGTTCATCAAGCATGTCTAGACTCTGACAATGCTGGTTCATGCACAAATGATAATAAAAACCCCAAGTTCTCCTCCTTTCTTGAAATGTGCAACACACTGTGTATCCACGGGGAGTTCTAGCCATGGGCTCACTCAGCACTTCCAGTAACAGTCAAACTCTAATAAAAGCACTACTTGGAAAAATTGTGCAGCTGTCTCTGTCAAGGTGAGTGGCTTGTAGGGACTGACTCTTTCTGTTGGCAGCGTGCAAAATGCTAAGCAGCCAGAGATTTGCCTGGCTAATCCAGAGCAGCTCTATGAGAAGAGAAAGTAATGGATAACAGCAGGCTCTGCATTGTTGAGACAATCTCTGATAGCAACAAGCAAAGGACACTGGTAGTGCAATCCTCCTGAGAGTGACTCAACTTTTGTCCTGTCAAGAAACAGCTACTACTTTGGAATAAAAAGAAGCAAATGTCTAATGTTCTTATCCTTTATGTGCCAGATTAGCTCTTGGGGGGAAAAGAAAATCATCACTGGTCGCAACATGCTTCTCAACCTAAGATGGATGAATCAGATTCTGGGATGTTAGGTCTTACTGTGGATTTCAATCCCTGATTAAGATGAAAACAGTTCAGGGCTAAACTCTGATATTTTTAGAGTGAGTGTAGGCCTCCGGTTAGGCATTCTTGCTCTACTTCATCGTAGGTGCAATGCATGTAGGTGCATGCATAATGCTACTGGGAGACAAGCTCAAAATTTCACTCATGTGAGTAGATCCATTTTTTTTTTAGTACTTGCTATGTGCTCCACATTTATGTTATAGAACACACAAGGCGTTATCTGGGGTATGAATTGTGGACAGAAATTAAGTTCCTATGTATCTGAGTAAGAGAGTGCATTAATAGCATACTTGGAAATGAAAGAAACTCTGTTTGATGTTGATACGGAGTGGCTGAGTGACAGGTTTAAATTACAGAAACAATTTAAGTGTGAGGGCATAACACTGCTGTAGGATTTTCCTATCTTCTGTCAAATTTCATAGTGGAATAAAAAACACAACCTCAAAACTTCTGGAAAAGCAATTCTTCAGCATTGTATAACACAGAGAGCTCCTTTCTCTGGTGTGTATCCTGTAATTCAGCTCATCCAGACTTCCTGAGCTCAGACTGCATCAAGACATTATTTTCAATAGCAAGGATTTTGTATTTTAATTGTAAGGATAAGAGTATCCTTCACAAGTCTAGATAACTGCTTTCTTAATCTAAATATACTTTGGCTTTTATAGCATACTTTAGAGTTCTGCAGTTTATTAATATTTTTATGTGGAAAAACACTTCCATTCATTTAAGCACTATTAACAATTGTAAGAAACAGATGAAGTATTCTCTATTGCTTTTTCATAAAATTTAAGATTATATCACGAGGAATTATGCAACCTTCATACCTCTATTTCTAAACTCATTTTACTTAGCCTCTTCTCTTCTGGAAATCATTCCAGAAATTGGCTTACCCCTTCTAAATCCTGTATATAGGGTCCTTTTGAGTTGAGGGCAGGGTATAATTTTCAAGATGTTAACCTGTTATAGATTCATATCATCCACTTCAGTACTGTCCCAGAAACTTTTGCAATTCTGAATGTGCAGGTACATCTATAATTCCTCACCAATTGTAATGTTTTGGCACACAAACATACAAGTGCATGAAATCTTTAGAATATTTAAACCAACAAAAAATTTTTATCCAAATTCTTAAGAAAATTCAGCTTGAAATATATTTTTTCAAAATAGTTTGAATGTTTTCAGAAAGGAAATTATGCAGGATTTGATACAACTGTATTACTATAAAGAAGCCAGATTAGCTAAATGGCCATTTTAGTAGTCCATCTGTATCACTAATGGACTACTACTGCAGAGACAATAGTTTTACTATTGCAGAGACAGAAGCTTTAAAATAAGGAATAATTTAAAATGATAATAAAAATTACACAACCAGTAAATATCTAGATTGGAAAACTGACATTTTGTACTACAAAGAATCATTTAATGGAAGTGAAGAGGCAAGGGCATTGACTGATATTTCAGACTCTCAGACACATAAGTTGGTTCCAAGTGCTCAAAACTTAAGCACTTTCACTGGAAAAAATGTAAACAAGAGTCTAAATTTAAATGTATGCTTTCTGAAGGTGTTGTTCATAATCTCTTTTCATATGTGGGATTTGCCATATTGCTTTGCAAGAAGTCTATCAAACATCGGGAACTGACTTCAGAGTCCTTGCATCTAGTAAGGAAGCTGATTTTTAACCACGTTTTAATCACAAAAACATTAGCGATAAAACCCCCTTATAAATGCAAACAGAAAACTAAATCACAGTGTAGGAAGCCATAAGGATTGGAATGCAGAGAGAGACTGAAAGAGAAGATGCAAATGACCTCATGACACACAGTCTAATTTCTGAGGAAAATTCTACTTCAATTTATAGTGATGTAAAGAAGGCTCAGAAAACAGTTTGTTTACTCCTTGTTTAAAATACTCCCCGAAAAATGGATTCTATTTTTTCTTTTTAATCCTTCCTGCTATAGGATTTTTTAATTAATAGCCCAGACACATTTGTCACCATTTCCAATCATGGATATTTGTGTGAAAATTCCAACAAGCTCCATTTTGCTGTGGTTTAAATTCCTTTAAATTCTTCCAATCTCCATTATGGAATAAATCTTTACATAATTTAAATTTCTGTTTGACCCCTGTTCTGGGTTCTTACCATATCTGTATTGAGGAGCATTTTTCCAAAACACAAACAGCAATAATTTCAAACAGTTTTAATTTCCTGGCCACTGTCTCTCTATCCAATCTTTGGAGCTGTAGTATCTTACATTTCCTTGTTATTGACCAAAGTATTTCTGAAATTCCAAGTTAATTAGCACCACAACATTCCAAGTACTGTAAGAGACTAAACCCTGGTTTTCCAGTGGGATAAGCAGGGATTGCTGCTGCTCCACATGTAATACAAATAAATTCCCTAGACAAAAACAGTAAAGTCTAGATTGCCAGATAACAAAAGATGAAAAAGAAAGGTCTTTTTTTTCTCACATTACAGTTTAGGAAACAAAGGCTGAGAGAGAAAAAATGTTTTGTCCAAGATTGCCAAGACTAGGCAAAACAAGGACAAAAATTGAGTCCAGATTTCTTCAGACTCATTATGGATCCTGTATCACATGATCACTTTGCTCAGTAAATGAATGGCAATCTCAGCAGCCTGACCAGCAGCCTGCTGAATTCAGCATGAAGAGCTCTTGCTATTTCCAAAGGGGATTTTGATTTTGAGTCCATTGGCTTACTCAATGCATACAGGCAAAGGAAGCCTGCAGCTAGAATAAAGCTGAGGACATGCCACAGCAGACAAGATTTCTTATTTTTAAAGGCATCTCTAATTCATTGGCCACGAATAATATAATATTCACGGAGTCCCATCTGGTGTTCAGTTTTGTGTATAAGTGCTTTGCATTGCTGGTCTGATAATTCCAACTAAAACCGGTAAAGTGATATACAGGACCTTGAAAACAGTAGTGGGATAAAAAGAAATAACAAATTGAATAAAGGAGAAAAAATAAGCTTGCTTTAGTCTGTAAGGAACAAAATTGACGCCTTTTAACCTTACACATAAGTTCCGCACCATTGCTTTTTAAAATCAGCTGAAAATCATTTAAAATCAAATTGATTTTGGCTTTTACTTTCAGATGCACTTCAGCTTCTCACTTACTGGCCTATACTAGTAATGTCTTCAGCCAGTCTGTGTTTAGAATGGGTTGAAAATCAGTTTGTATGTTCACATGTTTATTGGAATTTTCTCATTTCCATTTCATCCAGAGCCAATCACGATCAGTTTAACTTGCTGGGGAATATGTCAAGAGGCTGATGTAATGGGTGTGTTAGCAAAGAAATTGTTCTTAATACAGTGATTTTTTTTTTTTTTGCTTATAACACATTGTCTATTGCCCATTTTATGTCAATAAATGGAAAGATGGATAATCAGAACTGTTCATATTTATTCTGAAGAGTTCTCTTCTCCATCATGTGTAGACCCATAATCAATCATGAAAGAACTGTAAAATCACATGAAAATATTTCCTAGTTTACATCTGCTCCTTTCTACTAACAAAATCTGGAGTATCTGCAGCCTTCCATGTATGGACTGGCAGGGTAGGATTCTGAAATGGACACTCTCCTGTTCACCTGCTGCCATCCAACTGTGGATCATTTGGATTGGATAACTGCTGTCTGAACTGACATTCAGTCATCCAGTCTGAGAGCAAGTATGCTGAAATGATGCAACATAACATGCTATCAAGGCTGTAATAGGACATAGAACACCTGCCATTGACTTGGATACAAAGGATAGAATGCTCTGAATTGCTTTGTTTTCAACATTCTCTTCCCCATACTCCTCACATGTCCATTTTTACTTAATTTGTCACTGATGCTTTAAGGAGAGAGAAATGGCATGGTTGGAGAACAAGGAAATGTGAAGCAGATGCCCAAGTTCTATTACTGACCCTGTTGGTGACCAGATAAGCTGTTTATATCATTGTGTCAAGTTCATTGATTTAAATGGCTTAGTTCTAGCTTTCCAAACTGAGAAGATGCACACTGCCTGCTTTCCACTGTGAATCAGTACTTCAATACTCATCATCTTCAAAAAAAGAGTTAGAATGAGTCTGCAATTAAGGTGGTAAATATGCCTCGAGCTCTGCATCTAAAAGCTCAACACTTACAATTAAATGATATCAAGAAAATACTGACTGTAAGCTCACAGTAATTCAATTAAGTTGCTTCTAAATGAGAAATTAAAAATGCATCACAAAGAGAGATATTGTGGGTTTAATCAATTGCTTTAAGGGTCTCTGCAAATCTCAAATAAGATGTAAAAAATCCACGTGCAAATATTACATTGCAGACATGATGAATGGGAATGGAGTGGGAGGTTATATAACCTGATAATATCAAGGATCTGAAAGTGCTTAAACTATTTAACTATTCAGCAGTGAAAAAAAGTCAAGAAGGATCACTGCAGACAAGGACTGGAAATACAATATAGAAGCTGACTTGCACAGCCTGACATTCCACTTCAAAGAGTATTAGTGCTAGAGAGTGGTTACAAAACTATAAGTCTTTAAAAACAAGTCTGATTTAATAAATATTTACTAAATTGTATAAGAATTGCCTGACATCAAGCTGTAAATATTAAATTGTAATGTATATGTTAAAAGAATGATGTTTTTTCAAATAATCAATTTAAGATTATAAGAATTTTTGGGTTAAACATAAAAACTAATAATAAAAAATCCCTGAAAGTCAAACAAAAATAGTGATGGTTAAATTCTGAAGGAACAATCCACTCAGAGTTCCTTTCATGTGCCAAAAACTATTATTTATATTGTTTATGCACTTTCATCATGACAGCCCTAACACTGAGCAGAGCAGATAGAGTCTAACAGCTACCACATTAGAGAAAAAAAGCTCTCAAAATGTAAATAAAGTGAAGTGAGGCTATATTTTTGGATCTTGGGAGATGTAAGGCCATCCTGATATTCTGCTTATATTGATTATTTTATATTGTTTAATGAATTTCTGTACTCTCTCTACAACACAAAGATTGGCTCAATGGCTAGAGCTTGCACTTAAAGGAACCACCCTATTAAAACTGGTTTTGTTTGTGCCTGGAGAATCAGAACAATTCCAGACAGTTTGTTTCATATTTTACTTGAAAGCTCCTGTTCCATTAGTATGACACAGTTTCTGAGACAAAGACTAACCACAGTGTCTTTCCCCTTTAAAAGGTAATGACACCATCTAAGCAAAAATAACAGTGGGGGGGGAAAAGACCCCCATTATAGCAAACTGTGGTATTAATGAAATTCTGTTTGTATTAAAATTTACTTTCAACCCCGGTCTTCCTGTTCAGGGGGATAGTGTCAACCTGTCAAACTTTTAATCAAGTGCAGTTCATTGATGCTTCCATTATGTCAAAATGCTTCACCTAGGTGACTTCAAGGGGAGACAGCAGGTCTGACTTTCTCAACATCCAAGGCTATGAATTTTTCATTTCTCACCCCTCAACTTTTAATTTCTAGTATACGTATGTGGATAGACACAATGTCTTTTTTATTGTATCAAATCCATAAATAGTGTACATTTCAATCAAGTTTTAAAGTCAAGGGATTAAAGAAAGATAAATACATGAAAGAATAATTTCTTAATTTTTAGGTTGGTAAAAAGGGGCTAGTTAGAGTATCGCAATCTATGCACTCACAAAATCTTATTTAAATGACAGCTGCTTCAGCCAAAATTTCACAACGCAGCATCATGATTCACAACCTAGAATCTCCCTACAAATTATTTCACTGAGGTGTTGCATTTGCAGACGTGCTGATAATAATGATAAAATTCAGCCTACTAAAGAATCCTTACTTTATTGCATAGAAGTCAAATTTGGGGCCAGATCATGACCTCCTGCAGTAGCTGCTATCCATCAGCAAGACTGAAATGTACTAAAAGTCAGTTTAATGAAGTACCTGAACCTCGTGCTCTGTTGGCAGAATGCTTGATTTGGAAGACAAAAATAAAAGCCCCACCCCACGTGACAGCTTTACAACGCCTTCCTCTGCAGCTTATCACTTACTAATCTGCTACAAGTTATAAGGGAACTGTGACTAGGAAAGGCTCTCTCCCCCCCAGTTCCAGGGAACCAAAATGATTGCTTAAAGGTGTTAAGAAGGTGACCGAGAACAGTCGTAAGACTGTTCTGATTCCCATCTCAGCATCAGCACAGTATGTCCTTGACCCCCTGTAATAGGCAGAAAGTTTTTCCTATTGTGTGCTACACAGCAATCAAGTCCCAAGGAAATGTACTATCCTCCCAGGATCTCAATTTAGTCCTGCAAAAGTTTGACTGAATTTCTATAATAGAGTTCTGATTTGACAGTTTCTACCATACTCACAAACAAAGCCACCTGCTTTTTTGCATTTACAGTAATATCCCTTATTTATCAATTAGCTGTACAGTGAGATGAATTTTGACTGAAAATACTTTGTTGCTTCATGATCAGGAAGTGAAGTCAGGGAGAATTATGACAACCTGAATGTACGGTTAAAGGAGTTTCCAGAACTTGGGTTTTTAAATAAGTTTGCAAATGCGCATTAATGAGGAGTATACTACATAATCCATCTAAACTACTTACTTTTCACTCTTCTGCCAAAGGAAAGATTCTCATCCAAACAGTTTGGTGGGTTTTGTTGTGTTTCTTAAACATGTCATGTGTAATTAGAAGATGACTATATGAGTAATTTATAAAACCAAACAACAAGACCAGAACTCTGAAAATGTGAAATGACCAGTTAATTACAAGAGTGGTTTAAATTATGTTCCTAGGTATTACTTGTTCTTTCCAAAATGGGTTGGGTATCTCTACTATTAATTCAGCCCCAAAGACCAATTTCATTCCTGCAAACATATTGCACATTTAAAATGTAGCAAGGTTTAAATTATCCAAGCTTATTGTTTTAACTTCCAGCATTTCATTATTTTACTTAATGGTTTACACATTATTTTATACAATATAATTTTATTGCATGATGTAAATAAAAAAAACCAACCAAAAAACCAAACCCATGTCCCACTCTCTTCCAAAAGAGATGAGAAGTGATGGGACAGGAGATTTGAAATACAGTGATGTTTTGCCTACAGACAGGAAAAGCTGAAGGTTATTCAACATATGCTTAATTGCGAAGATACATACTCAGATTATTAGTAACATATTCTGAATTTGTCCACCCCTCAAGATCGGGTTGGCAGAAATATAAAGAAACTGAGCCAGCCCAATCTTTCTCTCATTTTAGTGAACTGGAACACTGACAGCTTTGGCTGGGCCAAGAGGAGGCACTAATTTAGGCCCTGTGGCTTCTGCACTGGATCAGGTTCTGTAGCTGGGGATCACAGCTTTGAGAGACCCATCTTGGGGGGTAAAATATTAAGTATGCTGTGTGGTCCCTCAGACCATAGAGGAACTGAAGGTACAGCCTGCAGTCTCAGACACCGCTTCCTTCTTCCCCTGGGGAGCCTCAGGTGGCAGTGCCTGGGGGTCAGGAACTACATCAGAGTGGCTTATTACATGACCTCTAGGACTCCAGGTGCCACTGGTTAGAGGGATGGAAACAAAGGTCACAAAATGAGTGGAAAACATTCTGATGCACTGCCCATACAAAGTGCACGTATTTGCCTTTAGCATTAGGAGATCTATGAGGAATTACAAAATATACTTCAAATTGCTCTTTTGTGTGCAATACAGAAATTGCTTTTTCCCAAAACTATTTTACCAAATATTTCCACAAAGCATATCCAGTGAAGCACTGTATTTGCAAAGATGTTTAAGGATCTGTGCTTCCCAAGTGCCCTCAATTGCTCCTGTTCTACTTGCCTTGACCTGTTGCATCATGTTATGAGATATCAAACTGCCATCATGTTCCATTTTAGAGCTGATTACACTTCATTGGTGGGCAAAGTTGCTGCTTGCTGAGGGTTTGTGAGGTTTGATTAATTAGTGCTTATGAAGTGCTTTGAAATTCTTGCATGAATGATGTTACAGAAACACTGAATATTGCTGCTGTTATACAGGCAGGTACATGATTAAAGATTTGATGTTGCAAGGTGTGGCTGGGCCTTACCTCCTCTTTGGGAAAATACTCTGGTTTCCTCTGAATTCCCTCTGGCAAGCTAGTACAGTCTTCCAACCAAACCAAACCAAAACACTTCAATCGTCCTAGGGTAGGGAAAAATAATAAAAAAAAAAAAAAATAGATGAAGGATATTTCTGAGAACTCATTGCCTGTCTAGGATATTGCACCTCTAGGTGGTCTGATAAACTTCAAGGGCATCTTGGTGATTAAATTTATTCTCAGATTGACTGCATTTTCTTCGACTTTTTTTTTTTTTAATAAACTAGAGCTCTTTTAATTGCTTTCTCCTCTAGGTATTTTTCATAGACACTTGACTACCTGTTAAAGCACCTTCCTTAAGCATTCTTATCTGTGATATCCTCTCCTTGGCTGAAGAGACCTACCTCTCCCTCTCTCCGATCTCTCCTGCCCAAAGGGAGCTGTTACACGTTGTATCCTTTCCATAATTTCTGACTCTGAACCCAACAGCTCCCATCTGCTCTGGGAAATGCAGCAACCCACAGGTGATTCACTCTCAGCCAAGGCAGGAAGCTGTAGGGCTCAGGCCACAGCAAGCCTTAAAAGATCCAAGCTGAAGGTAATTATTGCACAGACATACCTGTTCAAAGATTTGTCCAGCTTGCACACTGCTGCCATGCTCGGCCATGACCACATTGCTGTGGCCCTTCAGGAACGTGCTGCTTCACAAAGTGAAGGCCAGGATTCCTGTCCAATGCACAGGTGCCCAGTGCCATTTGAGAAGGCTGTGAAGCATCCAGGATATCTGCACAGGAATAGCAGAGATGACGCAGGACCTAAAGCAGACTGACACTCCACTGTGGCAGCAAACGGATGCCAGGCAGACATCTGCAATGCCTGAAACAACACCAAATGCCAACAATGAAACCACCAGCTTCTCTGTGCACTGTCCAACTTCCCTGTTTTCTACTGCTATTGAGGGCACTCAAAAGTATTGGCCATATCGATCCTCTGTGTTGATCACACAACTCACATCCTTTTGGTCTTGCTTACATTAGCCTAACAGGCTATGATCACCTGTGCTATCTTCATTTCACAGTATCTGGAGTTTCATTTTCCTGCTTGTTCTGCTCATTTCACATCATGCACCCAGTAAAATTTTTTGTTACTTTTCATAATAACCTAATGGCTAATTTTGTACTCACCTTTCTGCATACAGTAACCTCTGAGGTTCCAGTGCTTTGTTCTTGCTTAGTTTCCTAAGAACTGTAAAGAAAAAATATTGATTGGTTTAGCCTCAGGCTCTAGTAGACAAACTTACCTAGATTGCAAGGCCAGAGTCTGAGTACATATCATTATTTAAATCATGGGAACATTTAGCATTTAAGAGATTCAAAATAACCAGGCAAAACATCCTTATTACCTGTGTAACATTGCCAGTTTTCTAGCTGCCGCCAAAGCTGATGCCATGGTCCTATCCTGTTGCATATTTTCAGAAACATAAATCTTATGAAGAAGCATTTAAAGGTACCACATATTTCAAATACTTAAATGAAGAGTATCAGGACCCTATCGCTCAGACCCAGCAAACGAGTTATTTCACATTTAAAAATCTGTACCTTCAGTTTTATGATCGTTGTTCTTGTTCATGCATCTTTCAAAAACTGCGTTATTAATCTACTCTGTCAAAAAGTTTCTTTCATTAGAAACTAACAAGTTTGTTCTGACCTTTTCCTAGGTCTGGGCTGGAACTCCATGAGGTGCTTCTTGTCAATCACTGTATTCTTTGAACAGCTTGCACTGTTCCATGTATGCTTTCAACGGGGTATTCATGCCTGGCCTGTAGATACATTTCCTGGCTCATCTCAGGCATGTCTCTATCCCCAGGTGTGAAATATGTATCCACTGCATGATGTCAGCTCTTAAATCTCCTGGGATTACTGTTCAGCTCCATTTAAAACAAAATCCATGCAGTTCTTCATTCACTTCCTGGGGGTGGGCACAACAGTCTGTGGCACTTACTGCTTTCTCTTGGCTGACCACGGATTGCACATTGTTTTCCTGCCTGTCACACACCATGCTGCTTTCTAAGACTGCCTTGAATGAAAATATTTGAAACAGAAGAGTGAGTAGCAGATTTTCACCTCATTGTTTCCCCTCCCTGGATAAACTAAAACTCCATCAGTAAACGCTGCAGTCTGCATCTTTACACCCAGAGCTGTTTCTGCTCCCCTTACTCAGGCAGCTCCACACTGGTGCTTTAGGTGCATATAAAGCTTTAGGGACTTTCAATTTTCTTCTCTCAATGCCTTTTCTTTCTAATACTTGAGTATTCTCACAGGATTCCATATCAATCATTTTCAGCAGTCAAGAGAAGTCCAATGGGATATATCCACAGTTGAGCTCATTCTCAGTCTGCCTTCATTCACCCTAATGTTTTGTTCTCCAGCACCCACTGAGAAAAGTTATCACAGATAAATATAATGAACTTTTTTTGCCTATTATTTTACATTCTTTCCTGGAATAAAGATGCCCTAAGTTACAACACTGGCAACTAGATGCAAAGTATCCAGTTAATATAAAATATCTTTGAATTAGAGCTGACACTGATAATCATATGTGCTCATCAATACCTGCTACAAGGTGTGGCAAAGGTTGTCAGGCAGCTGAACAGCTCTTCCTCTTCAGCATGCAAGTTATTGACACCCTGATTTCCTTCTTAATTCTTTAATGGCCTATCCCATCATGACAGGATATATCCCCACAGAAAATAATCCACGTAAAAGGACACAGATGGGAGTGGACAGAATAGAGGCGTACACCTGGCCCAAGCCAGGTAATTACTCCTACTTTGCCAATTAAAATCACATTGCCATTTTTGCTGGTTTAACAGTAAGCATCTATTTTAGATTCAGCTCTTTGTTTCAGAGCAGATGTGTTCATTCTTACATTTTAAACTATGTCACCTTTCCCACAACATGGGCTTAGGTTAATAAACTGTACATCAAACACTACTTAAAAGCTGGATGATAACTGATGAGGGAATTGCTTTTAATTACTGTACAAGTGAGTAGATAAAAATCACAGTCCTAATAATCAACTCCAGAAACTGACAGCAGCAAAGTCTCACATTTCAAATGTGGATTATTTTTTCTTTCAGCATTCAGCTACAGAAGGCAAATGTTAGTGGTTGGATCATCTTCTGTAAGCAAGCCAAAGTTATGTGTAACATTTTTGGATGCTAATAGGACACAGTTCTGGCAGAACAGAAATAAGGGTAACATTAAAGATTAGAGCAGGCTTGGAAGGGAAGAAAAGTACTTTTCTCAATTCAGACTTTCAGAAGAACAATAATCTCACCTACATCTGCTGCTAGAACTTCGAAAGTCCAAGGACAGAACAAGTGAACAACTTGCTTGCACAGCTATCAAGAATGAGAGAGAGCGTGAGGCTTCCCAGATTGCCTTCAAAACCAGCAGCATTTGGCCCATTACCATCCACACCAGGCTAATGTATTTTTAATAGTTCACCTCCTAAAGAGATACTGCAGGCCATGAGATGCAAATTAGGCAGCCAAAACTGAGCGAGATTGTGCTGAGAAATTTCAAGGGAGAATGAAATAAATGAAAGCAGGATTACAAACTGGGTTTGGTGCTCTAGTGAGAGGAGAAAAATGTGCTCATAAGGCCCAATAAAACTTTCTTTTTCTGGTTTATTAGGTGTTTGCAAAACGTCTCAGTTGCAAAGTACGACGTGTTCCTTTTCTGAAGACTCATCTACAGCATGGAGGCTCTGATAAATCAGCTGCTTCCTTTTTCAGCCAACTACACAGTGTATGTGAAGCTGAGGTTACTATTATGGCTTTGTTAAAACATTAGATGTTGCCTGAAAGCTGCCATGTGAACTCCATTTTGAATGTATTTCAATGCAGGATTGTACAATAGGAAAAATAAACACTTAGGAGCTCAGGAAACCGGGATCTAAAATACTGTACACATGGATTTGTTTATTTGTTGCTTTCCTGCTATAGATCAGCCTGTCAGGATACCTCCTTCATATAAATATTTAAGATGTACAACAAACTACAAAAGATCTACAACCAAACAATTCTGATTAAAAAAAAAAAAAGGAAAAGGAGGATACAGAGTTTATTTAAAAAAAAAAAAAAAAGGAAAAGGAGGATACAGAGTTTATTTAAAAAAAAAAAAAAAACCAAAAAAAACCCAAAAACCCCACCAAACATGTATATGGATCTCTGAGTCTGTTTGGATCTATCAAGTGTATTCTTAATGAAAAGGAAAAATATTCTGATTGTAAAGATGTTGCATCCAGCGAACAGCCCTTAACTTCCCTGGAAGAATATTTTCTATAGATTTTAAGTTTCCATATTCCTTTTTGATATTTTTTTCTTTTTTTTAATGGGGAAATAATGTTAGCTCTCAAAAGTCCACATGAGAAACTGAAAATCCAGGATTTGAGAACTAGAGAAGTTCAGAATAGTAGTCATCTGGAAGTCTCCTCTTTTCATGTCGGTAAAATATAATGTTACTTCACGCCATTTGGCAGCAAATGTAAATTACACCTTTTTTCAGTTGTTAGGACAGGATAAAAAACCACATAATTCTAATGAGTCATAAATGTTTCACCATTTTTTTCTTCATTTAATTCATATGGTGCCAACACCTGTGAAAACAATCAGCATCATAGCTGTGTGCTCTACTTAAATTTGCTTTAGGGTATGCTTGAGTAAAAGCTTTTATATCTCATTTCTCTACATTATTAACAACATGATGCCCTGAATCATTCTATAATTTAAGTATGCTCATTTCATTCTCAGCCATTTTATTAGGACTAGAAAAGGTGCTCAAAGACTATGACAGTCTTAAAACAGATACACACGTACCCAATTCCCGATTCTTACTGTAACAAAATATCTATAACAAGATCTTCACTTTATTTTTTATGTACTTTGGCAGTTTTGCACCTTGAATTACAAATCTAAACTGTTAGTACAAGAATCACACTACAAAGCTTTCTCCCAAAAGGCTTTGCAGCCATTGCTCTAAGGTGAATTCTTTTCACGAGAGCGACATCTGCACGGATCTGAGTTTTAAGCTATTGCCAAAGGAGAGCACATCTTGTTCAGCAGTGGGAAAGAGCAGCGGCTGGAAGCATAGCTCTGAAATCACTAGATGGTGCCAAAGAGGAACGTGCAATGGCAACTGCAGTCCTGCTTCAGTTATCACTGGGCAATGGGGTAAGCTTGGGGGGAAATTTAAAAACACGCTTCAGTGTCTGAAGCAATAACGCAGTGACTGGAGGGTACAGAGAAGATCCTAAATCCTACTTGTCTTTCAGTGGACATCAGGCCTTTGACCATCTTGGGAACCTGTGGTAATTCTACCTGGCATCTACATAGCCCTAAATGACTTCAAATGGAACTGTCTGCAAACTTTTACCTACAGGTTTATAACATAAGTGAAGGGAGTATTGTGCTCTCCCTGTATTCCAATGGGATTGTGGCTCAAACTTCATTTGTAAAATTCCCCATCTAAACCCAAGCAACACAATAAATACAGATGAGTGAGCACAGGGCATGGAAGCCAGAAGATATAGAGACCATGATATTTCCCAAAGAGATCCTTTCCCAAAATCTACATTCCAGTGTTAAACAGCATATCACAAGTAACCATCCTGGGCCAATTCATGATGAGAAAGCAGACCAGAGCTGATAAATGCTTCAAGCAAAATATTTGCAGTTTTGATTCATTGCAATAACTTCCTTGTAATCCAGAGGAGGGGACATACTCCAAATAGCTTAAACCAGCTAGCTCAAATCCAGAGAACAGTGCAGGCTCCAGCAGGGTCTTGGGTAAGGACTCCGACTGTCATAGCTCGGCAATTGAAGTCAACCCAAATTAGGCAATTTAAAGCTTCTGAACTGCAGCCCTCTCTCCACACAGAAGCACAGCATCACCTGGATCCATGAGGGTATCAGGGCTGAGCTGACCACTCCTTTCCATGCCCACAGTTTCAAAACTGACTTTGAGATGGTTAAGACTAAGTAGTCTGCTAGTCATTTCAAATAACTTTATTATAAGTTATTTCAGTAACCTGCACATAATCCTTGTTTTCTTCATGGATAAAAATCTGTGTTTGTGATAACTCGCCAATGCCTTCAGTGGCAGTTTGCACAAAAGATACCAATAAGCACTAGTCAGAGGATGAGCCTGCTTTTTTTTTCTTTGCTTCTCTTAAGACTTCTTAAGAGGTCTTCCACACAGACATGGGACTTTGGGGAAGCGGAGGGAAACACAAAAACCAAATCTACTCACAAAACACTTGCATATCTATTAACTTACAACAGCATGCACCAGTGTCATTCAGTGCCAGATGGGTACACACAGCAATATGACTAAATGAGGCCAAATCTCAGCCAAACCTCTCTCTCCATATTTCAATCCTCTCCGTTTACTGGGACCAAAAAAAAAAAAACCAACTGCTTCTTCCAATTTCACCTTTTTCTAACTTTGTTCCTCTTGATCTACTAGATTTTACTTTGAAAGTCCAAATGAAAATCCCTGTGATGTAGACAGAAACTGTCTTTACCTTTATAGGAAAGAGGTTGCCCTTGCAGAATCCATTCAAAAGAACACTCAGCACAGTAAGACTGGTCTTACTTTATATTGTTCAATTCTCATTAGTTTACTCAGCTGAAGGTCTGTTTGATTTGAATTTCTGCTAGGAAGTTTAGAAAATATGAAAGAAATACATTTTAAAATTTCACTGAAATAATCTCAATATTCTTGAAGATATTCAAACTTCCTGGCCAATATGACACCCAGGAGATGTAGCATTTTCCACAGTGCCATACATGCATTCTTAACTTTGAAATGGAACAAGAAGAAAGTATTTATACTGACTGTACCTTAATTTAATTAAATGAATTAATTAAGTTAGGAAGTCCTGAAGCAAAGAGCAGATGAGTATGAGCTTCACTTTCTTTCTCAATAAAGCTGATTTGTTATTGAAATGCTGAGCTGAAAATCAGATCTTTTACTTAGGGGAATACTCATTTGCCTGGGTGTAAGCTGTAAATCTTTCATAGTCTCACTTCTAGTATGAAGGCAGCTTCTGTGCTAGGAATTTAAGGAGGACAGTCTTGAAATGTTATTAATAAGAACTTAGTGTATACTTCATATTTGATGTAGGTGCACTCTGCCTCCTAATGGAAGGCTCATGTGTTTTTCCCCCAAGTATGCACCGGTAAGTAATGACCCATCATCAGGCAGTAACTGATGACAATTGATCATATGGCCATCCACAGCAGCAAGAAATTAGAGTAATCTCTCAAGAGAATAATCAGAGAACAATTTTCCAGGGTCATTACAAGCAAAGAAGCTTGTTGAAGAAGAAAACAGTCTCAGTCTTCACTCCGGATTTTCATTTCTCCTCTGGATTTCATTTTATCCACAAGGTTTACATTTGGTTTTAGAAAATTTTATGAGGCAGACTGAAATGTTAAGGGGATTAAGGAATGGGAGACAGTCTTTCACCTCCAAGTCTTCAGTTCAAATCTAGCTTAGGTTAGTAATGAACAAGAAGTATTTACCATTGCTGTTCACTGTCTGTGCAAAATGGATTGGTGGTTCTGGCTCAATTCCCAGCAATAAACCTGCATGCCACAACTGGCAACTGCATTGCCATTCTCAGCAGACAGCGCCAAAAATTAAATGAAGCATAGGAAGCAAAGTTACCTCTCCCCCACTACAGGCCAGGGTGGAGGCACATTGGCAGGAGAAGCCTTCTCTGCTGCCACCTGAGCAGGGCTATGCCACAGTCAAGCACAAAGACATCAGTTTAGTGGACTGACAAACTATCACATTCTCAGGAACTGAATTTACTAAGTTTCTTAACATAATAAAAATAATCAGGTCCATCTAGCATGGGGCAGGTTAGTGACTCTAACTAGGTCATGCTGCTCCTTATGCTAAAGTATAGATTAACCTCAATTATAAAGAGATTGAAACTTGATGGAAGTGCAGTGGATTCCCACTATACAAGGCTTGTCTTGCCTGTGACAAAACCCTAGAACAGAGAAAAAAATCAGGAACTTTTTTCCCCTGGAAGTCGAAAGATCGTTTCTCAGTCTAGGAGACTTTGACTCATTAGCACCAGAAGCCACTAGACCAAGAAGTTTGTTTTTCCTTAAACCATAAACTTAGAGTAATTCCACTGAAATAAGTGGAGCCAACTACCCACACATAGCAGCACACCCCAATTTTATCTGGCCATTACAGGAAAGAAAAAGTGATTAGCACAAACTAAAAAATGCCACCACACTTCTGTGCTGAGGGCATCAGCACCATCAATAGGAAGGACACTGAACATCCTTGCACATGAGCACAGCAAGAAAAGAATCCAACCTAGGCTTTAAGCCTTGGAATAATTTTACCATTGAAGAGTGCTGATTGAAAAATGCATGAATCTTATTCTAAAAATAGCAAGATGGGTCAAGAGAATAATGAACTCAGTCTACACAGCTAGATGAATTTATGGTGATGCTCTCTTTTATATTTCATAGGATGTTCACTATGGACCCTACATTTTCCATGGCTTTGAACACTATATTTATCCATATTTTATTACCATTGTAAACCTAATTATCACAGCATCTTCATGATGCAAGTGATTGATAGATTTTGCTACTTGCTTGTCAAGATGCTCATGTTCACTGTATTCAGCTATCACATCAACCCAGAGACTGATGACTGTTCTGGCCTATTAATAAAAGTCTATTATAGTGCATTGATGCTACTTCTCTCAAACAATATTAATGCAAGCTCTGCAGCAAGAGGCACATTTTTAACTTGCTGCAATACAATGAAGCCTATTTAATTACAATTGCCCTTTTACATTTTACTCAGACTGTCCATTCTCACACATAAAGAACTACCGCAAAGTCTTCTCCCTTTTTATTTTCCCACTGTTTTAAAAATGTGTTGTTCACCAGCCCATTATTATAAAAGAAATTAGTGATTTTTCAGTACCTGTACTTGCAACCACTGAAATTGAAACAATATGAAGTGCAGACAATTTTATGAAACACTGAGTAGCCACATTTCAAAAATAAAAGAATCACAAATTGACATCTCAGACACTGAAGGACTCAAGAACAAGTCATTGATTGTGAAGGTCTTATGTTAGAGCTCAGCTGGCAAAAGGCAATGAATGAAATGTATTTCAGCAAATAATATGAGATAGAAAAGCAAAATAATAAAAAAACCCACCAATCTTGAACACGTTCAAAGCGGTAAATGCAATATGCTGTCAATTGTTTTCTTGTTATCAAGGAAGATATTCTATTTTCCCATAGAAATAGGGATTCATCTAGGATGAACTTGTTGTCTTCTGTCACTCGAGTTTTGGTTTGATATTATGATATTCAAACGGAAATGTTTGATTATGCTAAGGAAGCTAAATCGTTAACAGTTAAGATACTTCAAATACTTCAAGATATGGGGGCAAAACTCAGCCTGCAAGTGAGAAAAATGGCAAATGGATAAAAGACACTGACCTCTAATACTTCAACTCAACTCCTTTTTTTAATAGAATTTGAATAAACCTCTAGCGCTTCCATAGTCACGTCACAGTATTTTAAATAGAAAAACCTGAAAAACAGTAAAACTGACTCTGTCCAACAAAATGCTTACAAATTGTTTATCTTTAAGTAGGCATCAGCACCTGTTAGCTGTCTTTGATGAAGATATTTACCTTGCAGAAGTTAAGCATGTGCTTAACTGCTTCAGTGTGAATCAATAGCCTTATAAAACCTACAAGGTTTTAGTATGAAATGACAGCAATTCCTTTTTTTGTAACATGTATAATTTTCCAGAAAATCTAGGTTCAGCAATCATAATCTGAATTAGCATGCCTAGGTACTCAGCCTGAACAAACTGTTGGTGCTCCACTGGTTTTAAGTAACCCATTCAGGATCCAGCTCCAGGACCCCAAACAGTAGGGGTAGCCCAACGGCTCTCAAAGGCTGAAGACTTGGAGCTCACTCAGAGAGGTTGTGCTGGATTTAGTGATAATGGCTTAAGAGGTTACCTCTCCCAGCTGTCTGCAGCAGTCTCCCACCAGAAGCTGAAACAGAGCCATCAGAAAGCGTTATGGTCCAGCCCCCATCCAGAGAACTCTGAGCCAGCACATTCATTTTAACTGCCAATGGTCTGCAAAGTGTAACCATTGATAAACTGGCACTTGCTTACATCTGCTGCCTCCACTAGCAAGGTGGAAGTCTGGTGGCAAAGTGGCAGGGTAGACATTAAGGGTAGTAACCCCTTCCTCCACGCCAACAAAATGAATAGTACTGGTTTGGTTTGCCAGAGCCCTAATCTGCTCAGAGTGGAACAGTATGCTGAAAGAAGCAACTCCATTTAACTTTGTTTGGGGGGAATGAAGAGCAAAGATTTTCTACATTTCATGAGGCAGTGAACGGCAAAGAATTAGTGTATATACCGTACCCCTTGTAATTTTAATTCACATTGCCCCCTCTCAGTGAATAAATCTTGTTAAACCTTATCCTCTCAGAGACCATCTGGATGAAAACTATTCAGGAAACATCATCTTTGGTACAAGAATTTAAATCTCACCATAAATCTCAGCATGTCAAAGCCAAGCATGCATGCCTTAAAGAAACTGCAGCTGTGTCTTGCTTAGAGTTGCAGACATGTGTGTGCAAATGGTGCCTCCCAAGAAACACCCTGCTACATTTCAGTAACTCTTAAAAACAAATGAAAGCAAGTTCAGGAATTTTCTCATTTTCAGATCGCTTTACCCTATTTTTAGTAAAAAAGAAACAAAATGGTTTAATCAAAGCTACATAAAATTTACTGCCCTATTATAACTGTACTGGTTCAAATGATCTCCACCCTTGTCCTTATCTTGCTCTGATTACTTCTCCCTCTCTTCCAAAGTACATGTGCTAATATGGCAACCTATGCTGAAAATAGGAAATCATGATTACTTTGCCCTGTAATCTGATTGCCTGTATAGTTAGACACCTGCCTTCCTGGCAAATTTCTTTATGGTAACAGGGTAGGAGCAGGTTGGCCTTTTAAGTGCCAGATATGGTCAAAACAGCTTCAATCTAGGCTCAGTGAGAAAATACTGTTATCCAACAGCTCATATTCTCCTCTCTCCACCCCAAACTTAGTATAACTGCTTTTACAGAAACGAATTTTGTGTTTAGTTCATTGACTTCAAAATATGGTGAAACATAATGCAAAATTTACAAGACAATCCATTCAGTAAGTGAAAAGGTAGAAAAGTAACTAGGAAAATTAATCTAGACTCAGTGCTTTGATTAAAAAAACTTGGGGGGCATAAATGCAAGCTTTTGGAAACAAAAGGTTCTGCAAATTTGCTTCATCTTCCTCATTTCCATATAGGGAAATAAAAGAAAAACCCTGAAATACTGCAAAATACTGAAATTACTGACTTCTTTTTTTAAAATTTTAAAATATTTCTGAAAAAAAGATTCAAAAGCAAAGCTTATTCAGAACCCTTTTTCAAGTAAGGAAAAAACTTAAACATATGTAAATCCTAAGCAGTGCATTTTATTTTCATTTAAGCAAAATTTTTTATATGACTAAAACTGAATTTTTTTTCAGTTTTCTGTCTTCTGAAAAATGTGCACTTTGGAACTGCCAGACAACTTAAAGATCAGCTACTTTTACACTGTGAAAGTAGCTTTGGAGCCTAGGACTAGGTTGACTAGATGTGCTGGATGAATAAAGGTTTCATCAGTTGAAGCAACTAGAATATTTCTGATACATATCAACATACCACAACTGATGAGCCAAGCTTTCTCCAAAAGTTGTGCAGGTTTCCTGATGAGTCAGCAATGTCAACAGTGGTGGACCCAGTGATCTTAAAGGTATTTTCCAATCTAAATGATTCTATGGTTCTAAGCTTACTGGATTTTACTCTTTAATTCAAATACAAGTGACCCAGGTTTGTTTTTTTTTCCAAGGTAGTTCAGTTCTGTGGAGCTGCATGTCACCACTGTAAAGCATCTCAGCTACCACCACAACAGCAGACATGACCTGCTAATGCAGGTTCTTGCTCACATAACTACTAAAAACAAAAACAAGCAAAAAAAAAATAAAATAGGAGCTTAATTAGCCTTGAAGGTAATAGGTGCTAGCAAGACATGCACAGACTGCCCTGGTGGCTCCCTGTAAAGTAACCATCCTTTCTCCACAAGGGCAGAGATATTCAGTGAGAATTATTAGCCTCCCACTGGAAAAGCAATGCTGTCTGGGCCTCAGGAAATGGGCTTCAGCACGCAGTTGTCCAAGAACTGTAGAAGGAACCAGTTGTGTCCCCCATAAAGGAAACATTTGCTAGCTCAGAAAGCAAGATGCTTGGCAATGCGTTGTTGACACGCAAGGTGTATTGTTTCTTCTTTTTAAAGCTGTATCCCATGCTGGGCTCTAATTCCTCCCACATGAACTTCTAGACCAAACTGGGGAGCTAAATGAGGATGGGGTACTGTTTTTCTCTGCCTGCATAGTCAGTGGATGAAGACACGTGGGCTGAATTAGCCTCTGGAGGTGCGTATCACTTTCCAGTATCAATGGGGGAGTCTCGGGCGATTAGGTACTAACTTAGGTGCCACAGTTTTATGCTTGAAGTTAGGTGGCTGAAATCCAGGAGAAACTGTGCTTCTCCTTCTGTCCTAAAATGGTGCATGCTGCTGCTACACGTTGCAAAACAAATAGCAAAGAGTAGTAGTTTTCATGGAAGTGATAACAGCTAGTATAAAAGTTAGTGCTTTGGATCTAAACCTAGAATAGTATTATTATTACAGGAATCCAGACTGCTTCATATGTCCTTTAACTTCACTCCTTCAAATATGCAGT
This sequence comes from Bombycilla garrulus, assembly GCA_013400315.1. Taxonomy (NCBI): domain Eukaryota; kingdom Metazoa; phylum Chordata; class Aves; order Passeriformes; family Bombycillidae; genus Bombycilla; species Bombycilla garrulus. Next base: position 398,545 of record VXBU01012387.1, read on the forward strand.
GCTGCGTAACTGAACATACTGCATAAGATTATTTCCACTTTTCATGGAAGCTTCACCCAGGTCTAGCCACTACTGGAAGCAGGACAGCAAATTTTCAAGGCCAACTTGCTGCTCTGGTACAGTAAATCAGTTGTTCCTACAGCAAGTAGCATACAGATTTTTTTTTTTTCAATGCATAATACAAGGAAAGGATGACTCAAGCTGAGTTTCACAGGTGAAGTTCAGACGAGTTCAGATCTATTCAAGCCCTCTCAATGTTTCCATATGCTTGACTCAAGTCCAAACATTTAATCGTCAGCTCCAAACAAAAACTTCCAATGAAGAAGCAGAGCAGGGAATTGTGAACTCTGCTTTCCAGCACTAAGGACTTGAGCATTTTTTTTTTTATAATCTGTCATTTGTACTTTTTCATACTAAAGGTGACAGTCTAATTCACATATGACCAACACCCATAAATCATGCTGGGGGAAGGAAATATTCATAAATCCATATCAAACAGAACCCAAATTATGACAAATGACATGGCAGTCATAAAATTGCACAAGCACAACTCACCAAGTCATTAATTTCATGGCCGTGGAAAATAAACAGACACATTTTTTTCGCAGCCCTAATAAATTTTAAAAAACTCAAAGAATGGTCCATCTGCTTCGAATAATTTTTAATTTCCTATTCTGTCTCGTTCCCATTAGCTATTCCACTGAGATATTTGCTAAATTCTTTCATTTGCCTCCTCCCATCTGTATTCAATTACTCTATTCCCAAATAGAGTTAGTTTTTCTTTCTCCTAAGTGCAGTACAAAATATCCCCACCTGTACCTTAAAGCAAATGTTATGTGTGTTTTATTATCTGTTAGACTCTATGAGTCATTCTAACTCGATTGCCTGTGCTGAAAGACTTGGAGGGCAATCTGATTTTGATGTTTTCTGGCTTTGGTGAAAAACACCTGCCTGATTCTCATAGCTAATCTATTAACTTGGTAAATGCCTCAACAGATGTTCTAGAATCAGCTAGGGATCAGGGTCTGTCCTCGTGACAGCGTCCGCTTGTAAGCTTGAAATATTTAAATGCTCAGAGATCAGAGGCCAATGATGTGTTTTGGGTACAAGCTTTCACTAAATCATATTTTTTCAGTCAGTCCCTGGAGTGCATTCCACATACAATAAGTGGCTGGAGCATTCTGACTGAGCAGGCCAACAATACAGGCCTCCTTGAACTTTGAAGGGACATGAATTTCAAGGCAGCATTGGCTTCTTTTATTGAAAAATGGAACAAATTTTAGACTGTGCCGAAGCTGTTCCCTTTTAAGCTACATGTCTTTTTTTTCCAGTTGCTTTTATTTCTTCCTAATGAAACCCATTAAAAAAGTATAAGGCTTGGCTTTGAGACCTCCCTTTCCAAGGATAACCTAATGTCTCCAAGGAACCTGTTCTAAGCCATCATCCTCTGTTTGGGTCAGCACTGCTCTGCATGATTCACTTACTGAGTGCCTGATCTCCACTTTTTAACACTGATTTTAATCCAGGGTTTCTCCACTGACTCTAAGCCATTCCACTCTGTAACAGCCCCTGAGGCTCACAGACTGGCTGGGGTCACCAGAGCAGAGCAATTCCTTGAGAAGACCTTAGTCCTCCCATAAGAAGGGTGAGATAGATGCATGACATCAGTGTCAAGCCCACATGAAGGGGCTCCCATTTTGAAGGTTAAGGCATTTTCCTGTCAATCTAGTATCACCAGAAAAACACAAATGAGAAAAAAAGGCTCACCACAGAGAAAACACCACGACCACTGCTGGCCCCATTCTGCTATAAGAAATTGCCTCTTGAAAATCAAAGCTGGACTTGAGAGCCTAAAAATGTTTATTACTTTTATGAGCTTTAATATTACCTTGATTCTTGTAAGAAAAGCTCAAGATTGCAATAAAATGTCCAAATGTTTCAAACTGAAATGGCTGCAAGCTCCACTGCAAAAATTTCCTCAATGAGATCACATAAAAGCAGAACAAATAGAAAACACAAGACCTTCCTCTGACCTTCACTCATCACTTGACTCTGGTCATTTCACTTACCCTCTGTTCACCTCCACTTCATTTGCTAAATGGGTGTCATTAATGCAAACTTTGTTGTTTTAAAGCTTTATTAGTTAATGTTTGTAAAGTGTTTTGAGATCAATAGAGCAGTATTACCAACATATTCAAAATCTCATCTCTGCTGCTATTTGCTCTTGGAGGCTTGACAAAAACGATTTCACTGTTCCACATCTTCAACAATGCTCAGAAGCAGCTCTGATGTCAGAGCTCTCATATGAGTGATCAGCAGATGGAGTTGGAGGAGTGGGAAGGGCAAGACTGATTCTTACTCTTAATTGCTGTTACACATGCTGCTTTCTAGAAAACAGAAAATATAAAGGGAGAGTTGATCTCAAATACTTAATCATGTAAAAGAATTTCATTGTACTGAAAGTACAGAGACTGCTCTATTCTGAAATTACTGCATTTTTCAAAGCACCCTTCTGGGAAAGCCATCAGGTTGGCCTCCAACCCTGACAAGAGCTGAAGAAAGGTTCAAAATGTGAGAAGGAGACGACAGAAGAAAGGCTCACCAGAAACAATGATCTAGGGCAAAAAACTTCATTAAGGAGGAAAAAGGGATTTTCTGTCTGGAATAAAATGTGAAATAATTTGTCATTCTTAACTTACCTTCTAGAAATAGTTTCTTCCTTCAGTTTTCAGACCGTACCTCAGCTAAACTCAAATGTAATCCTCCCCTGTCTATGAGAGATTAAAGAAACTGAACTGGTTACTGGAAAGACACAATAATAAAGTTTGATTTCAAAGCATAATCCCTGCAACATTTTTATTATAAATTAGGCTGATATAATAGAAACATAAAATATGCTGAGTTGGAAGGGACCTATCAGGAACATTGAGTCCAACTCCTGGCCCTGCACCCCAAGAATCACACCAGGAACCTGAGAGCATTGTCCATACACTTCCTGAACTCTGTCACCACTTTCCTGGGGAGCTGTTCCAGTGCCCAACCATCCCCTGGATGAATAAGCTTTTTCTTATATCCAAACTAAATGTCCCCTGCTTCAGCTTCAGGCTATTTCCTCAAATCTTGTCACCACAGAGCAGAGATCAGTGCCTGCCCCTCCTCCTCCCCTCATGAGGAAGCTGTGACTGCAGTGAGGTCTCTTATCCGGGCTGAACAGACACAGAGATCACAGCCGCTTCTCATTCAGTTTCACCTCCAGACACTTCGCCATCCTTGTGGCCATCCTTTGAATTTAAGGTCTCTAACAGCTTAATAATGTTTGGGGATTTTTTTTAATATTGTGATACCCCCAGGACTCAGGGTGAGGCTGCATCAATGCAGAGCAGAGTGGGACAGTCACCTCTTCTGTCCAGCTGGTGATACCGTGCCCATGCACCCAAGATACCTTGCACTCGCTCTTCACTTCTTGTCTATTTTGACATTTTAGAAGCGGTTTCACCAGAGGTAGATGTGATATGATCAGTGCATGTGGCAAATATAGGCCTTTCCTTACAGACTCAGCAACCTGGAGCTGATCTCCAGACTAAAGCAAGGTTGCCTGCCTATACTTCTCTTTTGAGAATTGAGATTATGGTTTGGGATCCTCTGTAATCCACAACAATTTAGAACCTTTTGTTTGTATTCTACGCATCTTTTCTTCAGTAAACATTTGAAAAGAAATTTGCCTTCTAGATTAACACAAGAAAACAAATACATTCTTCATATCATATTCATGCAGCTCTATTGATACAAGTTTTACTGCATTCTTTGTAGACCCTTCGGTACAAAAGAAATATACAAGTTATAAACCAAGAATAATTCAGTACGATGTTGTTATAGCTGTCCACAGCAGAGGGTGCTAAGATTAAAGAGTTAACATTGGCGCAATGGGAGCAAATTTGTAGCAAGCAGAGATAGATGTTTGTTGATTAGTGAAGCAATAAAGACACTGGTTGGCTCTTCATGAAATGATACCTCTGCTGTTTGGGTTTTGTTCTCTGAAATGCAGGTTTTTCATAAGAAAGGAGGTACAACATCCAGAGCAGAAAAATTATGTGTGGTTTCTTGCATCGACAATTTTACTCAGAAATTTAATATAGCTTACACACTAATAAAAACAAAACAGATCAAACAAGCAGACTGTTCTGTACCTTACCTCTTTTTCCCCAGAAGTCTTTAATTGTTCTCAGGAAGACACATTTATCTCACACCAAAAGCAGCCTTAAGTAAGTAAAGCGCAAAATTCAGAAATACTTCTGCCAGTGAAACTGGCTGTTACTGCAATGAAAAGGAACTATCTGCCTGATAGCTTAGCTTCTATTGTGTTCCAGTGAAAACACATCCTTGAATTCAGAGCTGTGTAATGACATTATTACATTAAACTTGGTATTAGAAAATAGACAAACAGATCCAAAAATATCCTGCTACCAGACACATGTTTGGCTTCATCTCTTCAGAGATGACTGAACATGTCATTAAGTTCCCTCTCCTTATAGTTACCAACCCATCGTTTTTCACAGACTGTTAAGCTTGCTCATGGGGCAGAGTGAAACAGAAAGAAGGGAAGAAACAAAAGCTCTGAAGTATATGCCCAAGGGCTTGGAAAGATCACAAGTTTGAGAAGGGATTACCAGGTCTTTGCCTAGTGAGCCACACTGAACTCGGAACAAGAGAAAGTGAAAATTTTTACCTTTTGATTTTCACCTTAATACCTATCAGTACTTGTCCACCTTTACCACACAAGGGAAGCCTCCGGGATTCACTTCTCCTTCACTCACACTAGGCTTCTCTCCCGTTAAGGACAGAAACCCCCAGCAATTGGGGTTCTCACTTTGAAACACCTTGGAAGCTGTCATCAGCTCTGTCCTACAACACCAAAATCCATTATTAAAAAAAAAAAACAAAACAACAAAAAACCAAACCAAAACAAAAAAGCCCTGTAAACAACAGAAAACAAATCAAAACCCCTAAAACCCCCCAACTTTACAGACATCAGAAATCAAGAGTGGTTTTCTGCTTTCTAGTTTTTGACATCAGAGGAACTACTGATTTATACCAGAATGGGAGAGAACAGGTGGTTCAATAGTTCTGCTTAAAAGCACAGTATATTCATGGTGTAGAAAGGCATGAGGGAGAAAAGGCTAAAAGACAGCCTTGCAGAGAAAACTCGCATACACTGGCTGAAAACTTGTTGGAAATGCAGGCTTTGACCATCAAAGCAACTGAGGCAGCTCTCCACAGACACCGACTTGTCTCAGCAGAAGTTGAGCCTGAGTGGGTACTGGGGTGATCAACACTTTGAGGGATCTGGACTTCATCATTCAACAAGACCTTTGTGCATAAAGCCCCAATTTCCAGTCTTGTGGTAGGATGATAGGAATCTGGTTACTGATGATAAGCCAAAAAGAAAAAGACAGTAATACTCAGTAGAGCACATACACAAGTCCTCATGGAAGAATGCCTGTTACTATGAGCATCATAACACTGAAATTCATTTAGCCACCATTCAACTACATACTCTTTTCTTTCCTTCCCCTCCAAGTCACCACTCGCACTAGGCACGACTACTCACTGAAGAGCGAAGACTAGTAAATAAGACGCAATGAAAGCTGTTTTGCATCTCTTTTCATCTCCTCTACACAGCTCCCTCAACCTTAAAATTTAGGGGAATAAAGACCAGGTTTTCTATGCAGACAATGAAAAGTATATGCATTGAATGTCAATTCTATAGGAAAGAAAAGAAGAAACTGAAAGAAAGAAATCCATAAAAGGAAATGCACCACATTCTTTCACCCTCTACCCCAACAAATCCAATTAAACTTGCCAAGACACACACACATGCCGTCAATCATTCCAGCTCCTATCCACCCTATCAATATTTCAGCAACATTTCACTCTCTTACTTTCCAGGACTATGCACACTCCACACGGCATGCACTCATTGTTCCTCATGCTCCTTCCTTGCCCCTCTTAATCAGTCACAACAAGTCACATTCATTCCTTTCCTGCACCTTATGCTACACCAAACTAGCTGGTTAGCTGGCACAGATGAGCTGCTTTGTGCTCCATTGATGCTTGGCTGGTTGGGGGGAGGGGAAGGGGGAGCTGTTTGTGGTTTGTCTGTTTGGGTTTTTTTAAAGCGTGAAAGGCAGGACGCAAAATATGGCTATTTATAGACAAAAGGACACCAACACAGAGGAATTTTGTTCATGCTTACGAAACAATTGTGCTTTCTCTGAAATACTGGTAGCCTATTCTAGTCGTGTCATTTTAATGAGCACAAGGACAGTAGACTCAAAATTTCTGGTATTAACAGATCCAAAAGTTCTCCAGAGTCCTTATATATCTGACATGGACATTCTGAAAGCCTGCCTAGACACAATACCATTATCAAAATAAATTGCATGATTTGGACTTATGCTCTTATGCAAGCTGTTCTGGCTCAGAACAGAACTCCATCTCCTTAATGGGAAGAGGAGATGCAGGATGGCTTTTTCACTCTCTCCCATGCACTCAGGGCTGCCCTTGAGCATGGGCATACACAGTAACTCATTTTCAAAGATAAGGATTATTTTGGGTGTACTAGAAAGATCACACACCCATCCTGTACCAGTATAATAACAACTCACTCAACTTTCTCTTTGAATTCTCACTTGATATCACCATGACAAACATGGAAACCTAACATGATGGAGGATTTCACCAACTGTTGGGCTGTCTTTACTGACATTACAGACAGTGACCTAAAGTGGCTCCAAAACAATGGCTGGGCTTTAAGGCAGGCAGTAGCTGTTCCAGGAGAGCAATCTGCCCATAAAATTTTTTCATTTTCCAGTGTTCTTATGTCCTGAGCTGCTCCAGTGGATTGAGTGGATTCCAAGCTTGAAGCTGTGTTCCTGCTGTGAGAGTTCCTATTCCATCCCTAGGACATTTTTGTTCGTGTTCTGAAAGTCTAAAGAGCTGATACTGCAGCCTCATATCCATACAAGAGGGCTGGTGTGCACATATGAAATGGTACAAAAATACACTGGTGACCACTGGTCTGGTACAAGCTGGCACAGCCACCAGACAGTAAAGACCAGTCGTGCAACTGGATAAATTCAGCTTTGAATATATATGATATATAGGATTTAATGATCAGTCTGTAGTCTTCCTCAAATCCAAACAGAAATAGGCAAAGATTAAAACTTCTCTTTCTTTCACAAAGAGGATTATTACTTTTCTGGGATCACAGCCTTTCACCTGCTGAGCTCCAATTTCTTGGTGTAAAAATGCTCTTCAAAGTCCCACCTTCAGTTTTCAGATAGACTCCTACAAATTGTCTCTCTGTATGACCACCCTAACCTGCAATTAAATTTTAATATGTTGCTGCACAAAATGTGAATTCTAAGATGATAAAGCTTCTCTTGTTACCATTAAAAAAAAAAAATCAGAGGTAGAAGACTCATGGTTTCGCTGCAACTTTTACACAGAATTAATTTAAATGTTAACTTTGCAGCTTCAGTTTCACTTAAACATTACTGAATGCCTGCTTAGTTGTCAATACCAAGACGGAGTTCATCTGGATAGCATAACCTCATCTCCCATCCTGGAGAGAACTGACAAGTCCATTCCCTTGGAGGATCTTGTTCTGCTCCCTCATGCTGAGGCACAGCACGCAGTCCTCTGGGGCCCAAGGAAAAAGCTGTTTGATTGTGCCTTGAAAGTGCAGGCAAGGCCAACTGCATGTGGAGCACCAGAGCTTCCTCCAGCAGACACTCTGCTTAATCATTTGAGAGTGGGCTGAGATTAACAGAACCTGAGTAAATAAAGTCTTGTTATTCAGACAGTTCACTGCCTTTTTCCAGCAGTCTTGCTGGAGATCTATGCTTTGGAGAACCCCAATCCATCATCTAAAAAAGGGAGTTTCAGGGTTCCTTTGAAGCAATACTTCTTAAAAACACAAGGGGAGTTGTATCAACTTGGATCCAAGGTAAAAAAGTAAAAACTTCAATCTGCACAGTTCCAGCTTTAATATAGTCCTCAAAGTTTTGAAAACAGACTTTCCTGAAACTGCTGTCCAGAAACTGTTTCTTCCCTGACCCTCTTACTGTTTTACACTTTAACTCTGAGGAACTTTCTTCCACAAGGCAAAACCCAAATTTTGAGAAGACAGAAGAAGAAGATGGGAAAATGAGGAAACTGGGTGATCATTGCCTCACCCCCGCCCCCCAAGCATTTATCTATCACATTTGTAATATGGTTATCTGCCAAACACAAACAGTGCTTGTTGCAAATAGCTCAGCTAAGAAGAACCAAAGCCAAAAGGAGCTTCTGAATGAGCCACCAATCAGACCTGACCACTGGGCTCCTGGAGAATATTGGCTGCAATGTGACCCATTTCCTATATTTGGTGAGCAATAAGTAACTTCCACATAAATTAGAAAATGACTTTATGACTGAAAAGAAGTCAAAATTGTGCAGGCATGTAGTCTGACTGCCAACTACTTATCTCTGGTAACATGAACTCAGCTGACTTGGGGATTGCCTGGAGGCCTCCAGGGCACTAGCAAACACGGCATCAAATGACTCCAGCACAGCCTTTTCGGAGAATTGTTTGACATAGAAGGATGCTGTGAGTCACTCTGGTTTTATGTGCAGTGTTTGTGGGAAGCCAGTGCAAAAAAAAGAGCTGAGGAGCATTCAAGAATGTAGCTGGCAAGGTGATGACATGTGATTCTAATAAGGAAATTACAGTTTTTCTCAGCCCTGGTTTTGGTAAGGGGTCACTTGCTGCAATGTGTGGAATTTCTTTAGAGTGCTGCATCCTGCGCCCTGTTCTTGGGAACACTGTGGGCAAAGCTCCCAGGTTATGATTGATTAAAATAGCTACCACATGTTTATCTGTGTATTTATCTGACGGTAGAAACCATGTGTACACACGCGGCAATTCTGACCTTAATTTACAACCAGGTCACCTGTTTTCTACTGCACTAAGGATGTTATGAGGTAAAAATCACAGCTGAAAGGAGTAAAGCTCCCTCTGTTTATGTTGGAAGAGAAAATGAGTTCTGAAGCACTCAGCAAGTCAGATTTGCCTGTGAAGGATGCTTGCATTCTAATATTTGTTAAAATGCCTGCTCACGGAATGTGGAGAGAGGCCACCAAAAATGGGTGCCTAAAGCCAGCACCGTCATCAGGGACCAAATAAAGCTTGCTAACAGGGATTTCAGAGGAGCCTCTGTCTTCTGACTTCCCATCCCTCTTTGCAATTTAGAATATATCTTTCCAGACACTGACTTTGGTAACTTGCATTTAAAACTTACCGCCTCGAACATAGGAGGCTTGGAATTACAATCTCACTTTCCTGAAATGAGAAAGGACTAAGAGCCCTGGTCTTCTCTAACATATCCTAGAAGAGTATGTGCTCTGTTCTAACTCATCAGCCTGGGTTTTAGGTCCTACATATAGAACTGATCTTCTGAGAGAGCATGTTGGTGATAGCCCAGTGAATGTGCACTTGAGCATTTAATCAGTGAGTCTAGCGGGCTTAGACTAAAGCAAGGCCCAGAATGGGTCAGCAATCTCAACATCAAGCAGCAATTTTGGTCATTTGACAACATTAACATCAATGGATTTTGCTGTGCCTCCAGTGCTGAGTTTTTGACAATCTAAACAGTTTGTCACTTAGACCACTTGGTGGAATGGCCTTGTCCTCCTGTCATTTCATCTTTCCCAATGAGCCTCAGAAGCTGTCATCTTTTCTGTGCCTCGACTGTTTCCCTTTAAACTTTAAACCAGTCTACCCTTTAAACCAGTCTACCACTTCCCTTTAAACCAGTCTACCACTGGAGATGCCTTTGGAAGCTTTGATCTCAACTGACATCCTACTAGGTAGACACTTTATGTGCTCCTCAGTCAAAAAAAAGGGAAAGATCCTCCCACAGATTGATTCTGATTGTTTTGCCTGCTCCACTCAATTCCTGAAACCCCATCCTCACTTGTACAATTTATATCAGTCAGAATAAGAGCAATACCTGCATGTTTTGTGGAGAAGCAGCTAGCTTCTTACCACTAATGGAATTTGAATGAATGGGGCAATGTACTCCTTTCCCAATAATTCAACCAAATTGAAAATTATTGCTAACACAGTACCTGGACAAGCTGCCATTTATCAAACAAACAAAACCCCACAGTGAATGAACTGTTCTCTCCCTTCCTTCCCTTTTCGGACACCATTGTTACATATTAGGTGCAGTTAGCAGAATGTGTTATCTAGATTTATATTTGAGAAAGATAATAATTTCAGACTTAAACATAACTCTGTATTTTCCCTACAGGAGTGTATGGGGACATGGAACAGGACTGATGTTGTTCTTTCAAAAGATGGCAACCAGATGCAGTGTGTGTCTGACCTTTGCATTAGGTGGGTACTCAGATCAAAAGCATAGTTTCAGTGCTGTCTCTGGCCTGCTCCCTTTCCACAGATGAACTGATTTTTCAAGAAGGTGTTCTGGAAAATATTAATTTAAATTAACCTTTTCAATTAGTTCTTTAATTAATTCAAGTTAAAGTGTGCTACCACTATCATGTTCTGAAAGACATCTTGAGAAAAGGTCTCCAAATGAAGGATATCTCCATCAGCCAAGAAGCTGATGTGACTAGTATCAGTCTCCAGCACAATGTTTTCCATCAGATTCACAACTTAATGGTTTGTTTTACTTAAAAACACACAACCCTCCCAGCCACTCCACACCACACTAATCCAAACACTGGAATATTTGGAAAGACCTAGGCTGGGATGATGTTTGCATCTTTAATGCATCATTTGCATGTAACATATAAAAATATGTATTTCTTATAGACACGTGTTATGTTACACTATTATTTGAATGCACACGCACAATTTCCTGTGACAAAAGATGGTACAGTAAGAACCAGTAAAGGAACAAACACAAATTGGGAAACCAAGATAAACAGAGACTCACAAAGCAACTCGATGCAACAGTAAAGCAGCCAACAGTCCTGAAGTCATTGTTTCACACTAATTTCATCCCAAGCATTCAGGACTTTTGTTCCAATCTTCTCATGCAGCCTCCTGAGTAAATGGCAGCAATTCTTCCATAAGCAAGAAAAACAAGTGCATTATGGGAAAACCCATAACCTTCTAACTCCTCCCCAAAATGTCTATTGACAAGGACGAGGCTGTTGAACTCTGAAGGATCACTGGAAGTTCCTTGCAAAAGGCTACAGGACTGTCCTTGATGGAAAGGAGGGGAACAGATGTTTATTTATTCCTCCTAAGAACAAGCTCTTGCTGATGACATTTGAAGGCCAACAAACTAACAGCCCTTGAACAGCCCACATTTCAGATTTAGGTGGGATTTACGTGCCAGTGGAGGCTAGGGGCTGAATCAGGCAGCACACCTGATTCCCCACACAAGCCATTATCCACATGGAGGGTGTGAAGTGTGAGGGCTATAAATGGAGGCTCTGCTCCACTAGATCCTATCCATAAGTTGTGGCTGGCTTAAAGGGAGAAAGGGACTTTGGTTGTGCTGTGCAGGCACAAACCCTTCAGGGGATGCAGAGATGCTTCTACAAGCAAGTAGAGAACATGTTCAACTCTTTACTTGTTCAAGTTGCACCAGACAATCAACAGGGTCCTACATTTGATTTGGTCCTACATTTTTCATATTCCCCTAAACAATTGACCTTCTTGGCCATAAAATATAAATTTTAAAAAAATTTAAAAAATCATGCTAATATGGAAAAAACCTTTGGGTCCATCTGCATTTTACATTTCACACAACCCCGACTCCACAACCTCTAGATACCAAACCAGCTTGGCAGTATTCATTTCTTTCAGCAGTTATGCAAAGCTGTTCAGGTGCTGGGATTTATCACAGAGGAAAATGTTTAAGGCTCTCCTGAATTAAAAAAAACCCAAATCTCAGTTTCTAAAACAGTATCATGCTCCCAGACTGTAACAATAAGTTTTTACTGTTGGGTGAATCAGCCTTTCAGATTTATAATTTATTATAACAGCAGCATGAAAGGCCAAGCTGTGTATGAAACAGAGTTATATTTAGATCTTGAACAAAGGGTGCCCCACAGAACAGAGGGTCAGCTGAAATACATGATGGATGCCTATGGAGAGGTAGGTAGAGCAATCTTTTGATCAAGAAAAAGAAGCAAGAATCAGGGGAGATGGGCTCCAATTCCAGGACATTTCCTATAGGACATTTAAAGAATCATCTCCCTCCTTTCTATCTTTATTTCCTCAGTGGTGTCACTGGTTGGCTTGGAAAGACAGTAAGATCCTGAAATGATGGAGAGTATTTGAAGAGCAAGACACTGCTCTTTCAACAGTCACAGATGAGCCCAGCTCCAGATGCTTCTCACACAAACTCGCACACATTGCTTCATTTCATGAGATTTGAAACATGATCATCAAACACCAAGAATGTTAAAGTGTACTGAAAACAATGACACTTTTTTTTTAGTTAAAACATGCAGAACCTGGCCATGTCTCTGGACGCAGTGAAGCAGGTCTCTGAGTTCTCATTTAGGCAGTTTGCTCACATACAGGTCAATGTGAGCCGTTAGTTTAGTTAACATTTCATGTGCTTTATGTAATCAGAAATATTTTAGCTGATAGTTTCAAATTCCAAACAAAGCTACAAATTTCAGGTATCAAATGTGATTTTTACAACTCTTCATACTTATATTTGGTTTACAATTTTCTTATCATTTAAATAAGAATCCCTTTACAAAATGTGGCCTGATCAGAACATTTCTTAATGTTGTTTTGGGTTGGGTTTTTTTTAAATTTATGGGAAATAAATTATAAGTTTACCATATCAGAACAACATCTATGTAGTTTTGTGCATGAGGACAGTGCCAGCTGTGAAAACTGGGCTTAATAATAAAATTTTAGGCAATTAAAACCACTTTTCAACAATTTCCTAGCAAAAGGGTAGAGGGGAAGGGAAGGGTATTCAAATTCAAAATCTCTGCCAGACCACAACATACAATTCGTTTGTCTGTTCTGAAAGACCTATTTATTAATTACAACTGTTCCTGATTTGCAAGTGAAATCAGTGCTTGAGAAAGTCATAACCTCCACACTTAAGTACCTCAGCCTTGAGGCACTCAGAATGCTCCAAAACAAAGGACACTAAGGATGCCCATCACACTTCCTAAACACTTAGATAAGTATATTAATAGAGATGATGGACTATATAACATCACACTTTTGTTAGTTAGCGATGAATGGTTGCAATTTTGTTTTTAAAAATATATTTTTACTTCTCTGCCAAGAGCAAGGAAAATATAAGAAGCATTTAAAAGAACACAGAGTGGTGAGGGGATCAGGTATATTTCATATTCTTTATTTGGTTTTTTTTAAGAACAAACCACACACATCTACATCCTGGGACATAAGCAGATTCACACATTGTTTGGGCAATATCCTCTTCCAGAAGTCACTGCAAGCATACAAAATGCTCAGTTCTGGGGATGTGGTTATATCCTTACAGTAGTCTTCAAAAAACCACTGAACAAAGCCTTTGTCAAGTCCTTTAGGACTTCTACATAATGTAAAGTAACATAGTTTTTCAACTTTAGATAAGTATGTACTGACACCTTCATAAAATTTTCAAACCACAGAAAAAAAATGCATCATGAGAAAACACCACAAACATGCCTTTCTATTCCAAGGGTACCATCTTTGTGACACATGGGTAGGTCTGACTATTAGTTTGAAAAGGAACTCAAATGTAGTGAGTGCTATATAAAAGGAAAAAGTCAAAATTCCTACAGCAAAATTGACTCTTGACTGTGACATGTCCTGTGTAATTTTAGCCAGAGAACTGAAATTCCACCTGAATTCCTTGTAGAAGAAGGAAATCCAAAATTCTCCAAATTATGAAAAGGTTAAATTTCTCATCCTTAACAGTGCTTTATAAAGACATGGATAGAGAAAGATAAGGATGCTGCCAGAAGGCAGTGAAAGAGTTAGTTGTTTTGAACATGGTGTGTGTTATGTGGTCAGATGCTACCTATTCATCCCCATCACGAATTACCTCACCAGGCCTGTGATCTAAACACGTGCAGTTGCTAAGCAATATCCAGTCACAAGGTCTCCTGTAATCCATACCATTTGCTATTTTACTAGAGATGTGCCCTGGTCAGTTTGCTAAAATGACACCTATGTTCCCACACTGGGTAATAAAACTCGTATTTACCTCGTAGGGCTGGTGAGGCTTGTAAAATAAATCGTTAGAATGCATCCTCTAAAAAAAATTAAAAATAGATAAGTTAGTCTATTCTGTCTAAAACATCTCTTAATACCTTTTCTTCTCCCTGCCCTACGTCCACCCAGCACTGACGGCATGCACCTAGGGTCTCCATTGTACATGACAGCTTTTCATGATGTAAAGAACGTTTTTAAAGGAGGAGGGAAGGAGAAAAAGCTCATCTTCCTTCTTGCAAAGAAAGGTTTGAAAATTGAATCAATTTACTAGGGCTGAGCAGACCACGCAGAGAGGCTCCTTGCATATGGAAAAATTCTTGGATTTATTCCTAGCTTTAAGCAATCAGTCCTGATTGACATAAACCTCAGCAGTCAGAATTCTACATTCTGGTGCAAAATGGAGTGATCATCCTAAATAGAGATGCTTCAAGTCTAGGGAAAGAACAGAAAAATGTGGCTTCCTGAGATACTCAAGGATACCCAGATCACCTCTGCAAGCTTACAGGCTGACAGGACACTTTCCATCTGCTATCCTGCTCAGGTGACATTACAGGACTATGCTAAAGCAAAACAAGCTCGTCTTTCAAGGACATGTAGTTCATTCAGTGCAAATGTTAAAAATCATGAATAGAAACTGTACCAAGGCCAAGATTCCTCCCAACATCTAAATTATCCATAGTCACCGTTGCAATAGCAAAATTCAAGTAGGAGCTCTGGATCTCTGTGCCCTAAGCAGTACTCAGGAACCAAGTGGGTCTTTTAACACACGATTTGAAGGTCAAAAAACACCCCAACAATAAAGAGACACATGGTATAAGGACATTGGAAGCTACAAACATTTCTCTCACAGGGCCTGGTTCTGCAGCTCTCACTGACTCACACGATCAGTCAGAATCTCTACTCTCAGAAAAGTCACTGAGTAAAATTAAAGCCTGTGCAGGAGCCTGAGCTGGCTGAATGTCACTTAAGAAATTGTGACAGACTGTGAAAGCTAACACCTAAGATAATCTTACTGTCATTTCTACAGGTAAAGTGTGAAGTCCTGCCCTTTCACATCTAGCCTATGTGCAGTTCAAGTCAATGCAAACTGCAGGTGCTCTCTCTTCCTAACATACTTTGCAAAGAATTGGGCCCAGCCCACATAATACTACAAGAGCGGAAGAACTTGTTTTATACTTTACAGACTTCTTTTTTCCTCTTAAAATGAACAAACCACTGTTAGAATAACTGTTTTAAATAGTAATTCCCAGCCTCAGACCACACACCAACAGTGTTTATTTTCATTTCTTTAGGACATAGTGTGATAGGAGCTGTGAATTTGATAAACACCTTCAGAACATGTTAGGAAGTCACTCCTCTTAATCTAAAATGTGAAAACCAAGCATCGGTCAACATAAAATACATGTGATACAGCATAGAGCCAGATAATGGGTCTAGCACATATGGTATTGTGAGACATGATTTTCTGTGACAGCCAAGTATGACAATGAACAGAAGAAAAATGAATTTCCTGCACTACATCCATACTGGTTGCCTGTCCTGCAAAGACTTATATAGAACAAACTGACAAGATCACCTGGAATTACCTAATCTGATTGGCATTATATGTGACAGATAAAACATCTGCGTAGAGAAAATAAAATGTACTTATCCATGACTGAGATACTGACCAGAACCAGACCAAACAGTGGGAAACATCCCTCAAAACAATTTTAACAAGTCTTGCAAAGAGGTCTCAAACAATTTATGGTAATGCAAAGACACAGAACTCAACACACTTTCAGTTCTAATGACAAGCATGCCAGAGTTAATTTAAGTGTTCTACTTGTGTGATGTGTAGAGAAAGGACTGGTAAATTTGAAACTAAAACCATGTGGAAGAGATATAGGTGAAATAGGAATAATTCAGAATAGTATCTGCCAAGAAAAAAAAATCCATTGTTGATCTATTAGAAAGGAAGGCACTTCAAGCATCATTGTCGTGTTCTCTTTTCCCGAGAACAAAGTTTCTATCAATGGATTTTAAAATGCTGCTTTAAATCTAGAAACAAATTGTCTTTTAGAAAACCAAACATTATTGATTTTAATATGTGGTGGTTGCAAACAGCAGAAGCCCAGCAAGCATACACATCGCAGAAAATCTGAATTTTGAGAGGAGATACTCAATGAGATTCCACTGACACATTTATTCTTTTTAATAAAACTTCCCAGACTAATCTAAAACTCATGGTTTTTCCCAAAATATACAAATAACCTCCTTCTCTTCAAAAATTTGTTGCCTGTATCTTAAAATGAGGTTGCTTCAATTTTGGTGACAGAAGAGCAGAAATTTTTAAGTTATGCATACAGACAGGAGATTCAGAGGCAGAGAGAGGACGGTGCAGTGCATGGGGAATGGGCTGGGTGGAAAATATTGAGAGTCTAGATGGAGGATTGCTGTGGTAATAAGGGTGACATGGTAGTTGATGGGAAGGTGGTCCAATTAGCGTGTGGGTGTGACAGCATCAGGGTGATGAGAGGAAAATTACTTTACCAGAGACGCTTGAAATGAACTGGAAGGGAGAAGCCAGTCAGTCAGAACAATGCTCGTTATGCAGGTGTCACAGGCACAAGGACTCTGTTTTTCTAGCTGGATACAGCAGGCACAGCATCCAGGCAGCTTAAAAATGCAACTTCCACAGGTGGCCCACATGGTCACAAGTTGCTCGAACCCATTTCAACTGCAAGGCCAGGAATCTGCTGAGGTAACCACAAACCACAGCTCTCCCCACAGTGGAATCATTATAGCTTGGGACATAACATGATTGCAGTGATATTTGCACATGTCCTCCAGTTGCCTCAAAAATCAGATATGAGTAATTCAATCAGAATCTGCTATAATGAAACAGGCAGCTCCTTTCTTGTTAAAAATATTAACACTAATAATGCTACCTTCTTACCTTAGGCCACATCCAGAAGCTTTTCCTCTTGGTGAGCTAGTGCCTTCAACAGGATTATTAGGTACAACTCAGCTGTCAAGCATATATCCTTTAACCAGGACCTTTTCCAGACAGCAAGCCTCCTTTCATCCAAAAGCATAGTATAATCCCACAGAAATACACATCTAACACTTCTAACTGTGGATGAACAACTTCTCATGAAGTACAGCTGCTCCAGGGGTTCCTCACCGCAATAGGCCACAGGGACTTTTTCAAACACTCGTCGCCTTACAGCCTAATAAGAGATTTCCAACAGGCAACCCTACCTGAGAGAACTCCGTGTGATTTTCTAGACTACTTACACTCATTCCCAGAAATAATCCCAGCTAGAGCTGGCAAGATGCAGCTAAATCAGCTTATAAGAGAGTAAACCTAAAAGTGCATTGGCTATGCAAAAATTTCTCTGGGATACAGCACTGCTGCTTCAACACAAGTTTTATATGCCACCTAAAATAAACAGAAGAGACCAGTCTCTGGAGAGGGCAATTTACAAGAGGTGTGTCATAAAAAAGCTTTGATTCTCCCCTCTGGAAAAAAAAATTTGGTCTCTCCACTGTCAACAAGGAGCCTGGATAGGCCAGGCAACAAAAGAACAGCAGAATCTCTCCACTGAGAGAGGTATCAGAAAAATTATCATGAGAATTTTCCCAGACAGGGTAGTCTCAAGAGGCAGGTCAAAATCTGAACAATCATTATGCTGAACTTTCTCCAATCATTTCCCTGAAAATTTTTAACAGCAAAAGAAAGTAGACAAATGAGTTTGTACATTGAACTACTTCTGTAAATAACATGCAGAGAGAGGATGGAACCTGGATTAAATTATTAGGAACAATGAAAATTCTTTGGGGGTAAATCTGAAAGGAAAATGTATGCTGTGTTCCACTTGGGAGGATCTGTTTCATGTCACGTATGGCATGAGTTTGCCAGGGCACTGCTTTACTTTTGTAACAAAATACTTTGTGAACATCCTGGTCTCCAAAGGCAGATGTGAGGAGGAATTAGGAAGCCTTCAGTTCAGAGCTTAACCCATCTGATCAAACCCATACACTTCTCTTCAGCAGGAGAAAAGCATTGTTGCTGTGTTGTCTCAGACCCTGAACATCCACCCTAATCTTCTTCCTGTTTCATCTTTCCCTGTATTTTTAGTCTGGACAGATCATTCTGTTGTACTTGAAGATTCACACACTCTCGTGGAACTGTTTTATTTCACCCTTCGCTCAGCAAGCCATGCAACAAAAGCCAGAGAAGAAGAGTGAGCTCTGTGTACTGTCAGTGCTACATACTTCTGACTATTATTTCCGCCTGATGGCTTTGGTTTTATCCAAGGATTATTCAGTTTGGGAATAACAGGAGATTTACATGCTTGCACGCAGGTCAAATTACAGTCAGAAAGCACATGTGTTGCAATTTCTTCACCTGCAGATTATTCCTGGTGACTGTTATTTTAAAGCTTCCCTAACTGGCAACAGCAGAAATCACTGTTTGAATCCTGTTTGCAGATGGATGCTGATGTCCTCCTCGTGTTCCAGCAGGATATTGTTCTGATACTGAATGACAAATTGTTTCAAATAATATCAGATTAGCTTTCCTAAAGAGTAATTCTTCAATTGGCTGAATAGATCACTCAAATTCAAACTTATTGGAAATTTTTTCCAAGTACCTATTTCTTAAACCAAGAGTGCTACCACGTTATTTTGAGTTTTAAACCATCTCAATCAAATTAACATGAACTCTAATGCCTTCTCTCTGAACACAGGAACAAGTGCCAGTATTTTATCATTTGTGGTATTTCTAAAGGTTTTGGCAATCATTTGGAGATATTAGAAAGGAAATAAACAGAGATCTATGTTGATAAAATAAAATAAAACAAAACAGTGAATTTCGCCACCTCTCCTGTAACAAAGCAGGAAGAGAAATGACAGTTTTGCAGCTTCTGAGGAGTTACTGTGACTGACTGAAATACAGCTGTGAATTCTGGATGTAAATAATGAGAAGACAATGTAGGAAAAAAAACCATTATATTACCGATCAAGTTATTAATCTTTAATGACAATGTATGCATAGGCAGGCTAAGGAAGCTTACTGGCACTCAATTTAATTTTCAAGTTTGTCTAAGTTTTCTAGAAGCACATCGTACTACCCAGACATGAAAGTCGGCAAAGGATTCTCCATCACTTTTTGGGCTTTTTTGATTAAGTATCTCCTCAAAAAACATTCGCAGTCACATGTTCAAACCTAGTGCCCAAAACAAGACTTTCTACCTGGGGCTATACAGGATTTAAAATTAAATCAGTAAATGGTCTTTTCCACCTCCTTAACATGTAGCAATAGATGTCTGTGTAGGGTAGAGAAAACTGATGATAATCTCAGAGTGGTGCTCCTAAATGCACTTACTGGAAGCATCAGGATATCAGGCACTCCAGCTCCATCAGCAGCATACCAGCAGGGTACAGCCCCTCAGCTCATTCAGGACGTTGCTGCTTTGCTCTTCCTGAGCAAACAATTTTGGCCACAGCACAAAGGTGGAACTAACCTCTGGAACACTTCCCTCACCTTTTAACCCCATATGAGGCTTCCTAGGGATGGGGGATGCACACCAAGGAACATCTTTGGAACAGGAGCTTTAAGACAAAGGCCTATTCAGTGACTGTAATAGATCAGATGGCTTTTTTGTTTGCTTTATCTTAACAAAGAAGAGCTCCATCATAAATCTTCACTTCAAATTTGATTGCTTTTTAATATATCATACTGTGACGTAACTGGCATCTGCACTTGGCTCTTATTAGGTGATACCATATGGTACAATTAGAAACAGAGACATAGAGTGACATTTAAATAAGCTAAACTATTCACCTATGATGAAACCATCCTCATTCCCCTGTATGCATTCAAGATGCTAATTATTTTCTAAAGAAATTCCCATTCAATTTTGCATATATATTTCACATTTTTGAAACTTTAGATCACTCAGCTGAACGTTTCTTAGAGCTTCTGTAGGTTCTTTATTTGCTTTCATAGTGAGATGGTTTCACAGTCTATCGCAGGGCCATCCAAATGGGGAAGTTGTGCACAGATTCCAAAACCTCCCGTTTGCAAAGCAAGCACAGGCTCTGACATTGCCTGTCTCCCTCTGGGAGATCTACACAATGGTATTCTGCTTTCTCTTGTGGTACCCACATTCTAGCTATAGCACAAAATAAATCTGCAGGTTATCAATGAAGGATTTTTAATTGGCAGGGCTGTTTTATTTATTCATGAGAAGGTAAGAGAATCTTAGAATACCTTCTTTCTCAGAAGGTTAGGGGGTTGTACACAACTCACAAATCTTTCTTGATAATCCTTTAGTTGAACCAGAAATTATATTATGCTTTTGTTCTTTCATGCCTAAAACTGACCAAGCGGGCAATGATTTATTAAGCTAGAGTCTTGAGTCTCCTGCCACACAACCCACTTAGTCACAGTAATGGCTATGAAACAGATCATGCATTCTAAGATAGGCTATAATTTGTGTTAAAGAAACTTGTCTGTTCTAATCACCAAATTTAATTTGCAAAGCCCTATAAAAGGTTATGAAGTAAAAAGGAACAAAGCAGCCAAACTTTAGGTTGTAATGTTATGTGTTACATACACAGCATAGGAGAATAAGAAATTAATTTGGCACAGACCCAAAATATAAAGATCAAATGGCTTCAAACAATTAAATGCAGGCTTCTTCCAATCTACAGTTTTGCATCCTGTGTCTCTGTTTACAAATAATTGGAGGTAAAGCAATCATATATATTTCACTTCCTCAGTGAAAGACGGAAACTAGAGTCCACTTAAAAAAAAAGTGGAGAGGCTTTTCTTCAGGGACTGAGTTGGGGTTTCACACAAAGCACCATGCATTTTTAGATGCTGATTAAGCACACCTTACATTTGAATTTTAGTATCACTGATTTCAACCTATATTCAAGGCTAGATACACTACAAAGTAATTGAAGTTGATGTTTAAAAACTGGAGCTTTCAGGGAATGCACAGGAAAAGAAATAAAAACTTTCAACATTTTCAAATAAATGTAGTTTTCCCAACTACTCGAAATTATTTGAAATATATCAATTCATTAGAACTCACTTTAGTGATATATCTAGAAAAGACTGAGGCAACTGTAATGTTACTTTTCATAGGTTAACAACCCAATTATTTGCTTTGAAACAACGGATAATAGAAGATATTATCTATTATGACCATTGCTGCAGATTCTACCAGCTCTTATTATAGAGATGAAAAAGGAGACAGGAAGAGGCACTTTTGGAAGTTTCTCCAACATGAAGTATATTTGACCTCAAATATCACAACAGATTTATGGTTTACTTTTCCTGTGCGAATGTGCAGTTAGGAGGAGGGAACGTTCACAGGGAGGAAACAAACAAAGGCAGACAGAGAGGGAAAGAACCAACTGGATCCAAGTGGCAGATACAAGCGACAGGCACAGCTGAGATGCAGATGGGGAGGAGAATGCTAGCTATGAACTCGTTGCGCTAAGGTTGGCACCTGACAGAAACAGGTTCAGAGGCACAGCCCCAGCCAGAAGGGAACATCACTGTGACAAGGGGATGCTTTCCAGGCTGACTTGGTGCATTTGGGTGTGAAGGGCCCACTTACATCCTGCCACTGAAATAGATTAGGTTTCATCAAATAATTTCAATAGCCAGCATCAAGACTTGTTATTCACGTTTAATCTTATATAACATCTGCTTGTTCAAGAGAAAGAGAGAATTAGGTTTAAGTCTCAGTCACACATGTATCAGGCCAGGTGGGAATTTCCTTAATTTGCAACTCTCCAGTCCCAATATGCACCTAAGAAAAGGGAGATATGGTAAATTTCTGCCCATGCCCACAAGCTCTTTTCATGAAAACCCCAAGCAAACTGCTTCAATTTCCTCTATTTCAGCTTATTCTGTAAAGCAATTACAGCAATATTTGCTCCATCTGAAGGCATTGGGAAATTATGCTGGCGTTCACAACACAAATTTTGATCCCTGGACTGCAGCTGTTATTGGTTGAAATTATTATTATGCAGCAATTTATTCAGACATTGAAAGTTTCTGTAAGAAAACAGACTAGTGAACCATTTTAATCACCCCAGAAATATTTGTGAGGAATAGATGCAGATCTCTTCTAAAGATCTATTCTAGCATCTCTTCTAGACGCAGCTAGGTCGGGAGAGAGATGAAAGAAAGGAGGAGTTAGGAGATGAGGCAGTTGTGACCACAGCACTGAATCCATCACTGACATTATTCATGGGTGACAAAACCCCACAGGACGATACACAAGATACAGGCTTGAACACAGGCACATACCCCTGGCACCTTCTTAACAGCCACACACTCAAAATACTGACATTCTTCTGCTATTTTGCCTCCACTACTCATTCAGCACCCTGAACCAATATATGATTCCAATATATTTTATAGTAGCTGCTTTTCAGAAATTGCCCTGCATTCTTGCCAACACATTGTTTCAAAGCAGCACTCTAAAATGCAGAGATTTCCAGATAAGATTACATGTTTTTGACAAGATTTACTTGAATTTTTGACCCAGTAATCTAGTTTCTTTTAGTGATTGATGAGAGATCACTATTGAAACCTTCAAATGGGTCAGCAGTGCTTGCAGCACAGATGAAGTTTTGGAAGTACAGAAAAACATGGACCAGAAAAATGGTCTTGAGGCTTCCTATTGAAATATACAGCCTTGCACCTGGAGGGAAAAGGCACAAAGCAACCACCTAAGGCTTTTCATAAAGTATTTCTATCACAAGAATTACAACAATGAAAAGAGGTTGTTATTAAAACATATAAACAAAGAAGTAAATTATAATCTTTGATTAAAATAACGCTTTAAATCTCTAGAGGGTCTACTATCTAAAGTCTGCATTGGAATAGAATAGCACAGATACTACTAACCATCTTCAGCTGGCCAAGCTGTGAGGGAAATTCCTGTAATAAAACATCACCAGTGTGGAGAAGTCTCAGATAATGTTGTATTATCCTAGGGCTTGATGTTGACTGAAGTCTGACTCACATATGCAATTGGCAGGTCTTTTCAGTGGGTGTTTTTGTCAGGAACTGCAAGACAGGATGCTGCATTTGTACAGATGAGGTTTTATTCCAGCACACGTGGGCTGGCAAATATGATGTCATCAAGACTGTGCAAAAATGGGTGCTCTTCACATGCTCAGTGAAGCCCATATACAAAAAAAGTACCTTTACTAGCTTTTTACTTTTTACTTAGTTTCCATTTATTTTTCTTACAGAAACCTTATTAAATATAGGGGAAAAAATCCCCATGAACAGATGACATGGATGTCAAGTGCTTCAAGATATTTAGACAATAATTTAAAACAATAAAATAGTGCAGAAATTATAACCTATTTTGAATTAAACATCTAGGCTAACTTTTTGAATAGGGACTTATTCTGCCATTTTTATGAAGGTCTCTTTCTGTTGGTCAGAACAATTTATGATGCTGAAAAGGGCATAATTTGTACTATACAAGTTTTTCCTCCCTGACAACCTCTTGCATGGCAGGTCAAGCAAAGAAAAATTGTTCCTTTCAAGCTGTACCCATACTTGACTGCTGAATGCTGGTCTCATAGGATCCTGTAGAGAGAAAATGCTCATTTCCCTAAACAGATAGGGCACCCATACCAGTTAGTGTGGGGCCAACTTAGCACTGAAATAGCTCCATGGAAGTTGATCCTATTTAAAGTGACTACTGAAGTGAGAAAATGGACACGCTTTTTGACTGGATTTTAGAAGCCACTCTAGAGATTTTTACCGAAGTGAACTTGCAAATCATGCTACCCTTAAAATCTCTTCATTGTAGTGTTAACTTGGTACCAGAACTCATTCTAGAAGAAAGACGAAAGTCCTGACAGACTGGTTAGAGCAGCCCAAGACAACACATGACAGGAAATGATGTATGAACATTGACTGGGATGAATGGGCATAAACGAGTAGGGACAGCAAATTCAAAGGTGCTCAAGAAGTCCAAAGCAGCAGCAACCACTGGAGCCCAGAGTCTCCATCTACTGTTTGCTAAATGTCTGTCAAAGCTGGGAAGACTAAATTTATTTATACCCTTTCTTCTGTTGTGGTTTCTAAACAGAGGTTTAGGAAGGGAGAGAATGCATAAGAAAAGAGAACCTTACAAACATAATCTGTTAGATATTGTGATTGAGATGGGCTTTCCAGTTCTGCCTTGGCAAGAATGACATTTTGCCCTGGTATAATGCTCCCCAGACTACAAAGGCAGAAACAAATTTTCAGCCACTTAGAATTTCAGCTTTGAATGAAAAAAAAAAAAACCAAACCCAAAAAAACCAAACAAACAAACAAAAAAGGCAAAACAAAACCACAAACAAACAAAAAACCTCCAAAGGAACAACTACTCTCAGATGTTTTCAGAAGAACTAAGAGTGCCCATGCAAGACTTTATTTGGGGACCCTTGACTAATCGTCCAGGACAGGACACTCTCTCTGGACAGCCCTTTGTTCCCTGGCAACCAGCACAAATGAACAGCCGAAACAACGTGAATGGTGCTGACCAATTCTGATGCATGAAGAGTTCCTAAAATGAAAGGTAACATCTTTCCCCTAGTCATCAGCTGTTTAGACAATGCTAGTTTTTCCAAAGGAATGGGAGGAGCAGGGAAAGCCAGACTACAAGAGATGAGGAAAACCAAGTTGTAAAGAACAAACAAACAAAAACCCCAATTCCCACCCCCAAAAAAACCTGCAAAAACAAACAAAAAACCCCAACAAACTACCCAAACCAAACCTGAAAACACCTGATGATGTCACAAGGAATCCAAACCCACTGTCAATTATGAACTGTAGAGCTCCCCGAGTAGAACTGCCTTGCCCTGGAACAAATGCAGTACAGCATTCCCCAGCTAGCACTGGAAATGGTGCAAAGCATCATCTCTGCACTCAACCTTCACCTATGGCCTAAGGAGCTGGGACATGACTTAGCATATTTGCATGTATAAATTACCAAAAAAATATTGATGGCAGGAAAATTTAGAGTGAAGCTTGGACAAGGTCACATGTACTATCAGCTACTGGGCCCTTGGGTGTTTTCTTTGCAAACAACACACAAGTTGTGTGATCCATGCAGAGGCCAGGAAGACTTTCACATGCCTGGCTTCCTGCCCTGCTGTGCATAATAGGATGGGTTCTCTGCCTTGTGAGCCTCCTTTGACTTACCTTGGCAGAGGTTAAATATCTGGGAAGTCTAAAATCTTCCAAAGTGCTTAGAAGACACATAGCTGTAAGTTTAATTATGGCTTTCCATGGTGTGCAGCCTAAGCATGTGATTTTTTTGCCTTCCTTTATTCTCTACTAAACCCTGGCCAGACCCTGCCTCAGGCTTCTATCCAACAGGAAGTGCACAACTGTAATACAAGTAGGTATTCTTAGCTGCTATACACTTGGTGCACTTCAGCACACTTCATGGAGTGTGAGCAGCACATTCCCCTCAAGTTCACCCATCCAAGCACTCAAAGCATACGATAAACCTAGCTACAATTATCCCCAGATGACTCCTGCTGTCGTCTTCTCTTAAGACAGATGCTGGAATTAATTCTGAAACTTTTCAAATTGAAGTTCTTTGGTATTAGCTACCTTCAAAAGTCCCAACAATAACTCTTACTCTAAATCAAGCTTTGATGTGCTATAGACTGCTATATTTGAATTAAACACTCCTTCAATATTGCGCTTTTGTTTAGGTGACCCATTATGTGCAGATTCATCCCTGCTTCAGTGTAGACTCAGTCATGTACAGACAGCTGACCCTGAATAGGTCTCTGCAAGCATAATTATCTAGTCTGATTAGGATATGGATTTTATACTACCACTTCTGAAGCTCTGAAAAAGCAAACTGAAGATTTTGAAGATAAAGGTGATTGAGTAAGAGAAGAATGATCACCATACCTTACAACACACTCTACATAAAAGAGACATCATCCTAATGTACAAAAGGAGTTTAATTGTACGGTTATTAGACATCACTAAATTTTCAGCCAAATGCTTTTAAGTTAAGTGTGACAATGCAAGAAGCTTTTATTGTGAAGGGAATACCCCAGAAAAATCTGTGAAAAGATCTGGAGGCTCCAGAACATACCCAGAACTACAAATAAAAATATCTATAATGCTACTGCACTTTTGCCATTACCAGTGCTATTTGGTACCCTGCCACCAGCTGGTTGTCTTTAAGGCCTCTCACCCTAATAACACAATATGATTCCCAAAATTTACCTGGTGATGCAAAGGATGTAAATGATGTTAAAATGATGTTAAATGACTAAACCTTACTAGAATGAAGTGCAATTTGGAGTGAGATGAAGCGGTATTGGAGAGAGACTCCGCTGCAAAGACCGAAGTGGGATTTCTCTGGATTAAAACACGTCAAGAACTCAAGAGGGACAGTTCTGCAGAATTCATAACATATAATTTAGAATTTATAATTCTCAATTTATATCATGTGCCATGATATCACTTAACTTTATTAGTGAGTGTAAAGACTTTAGGATGCTTTCAAATTAAAGATTAGTAAGGGGCAAATGGAGCACTGCTGGCATGTCTCTGGTATGAATTCCTAGAGATGTTCAAGACTATCTACTTTGCAAAAGGCAGACTTCCCAACAGATATAAATGAAGCCTGAGTTCCTAGGGGTACACTTAACTCCAGGAATTACCTATCAGCAACATAAGGAAAAATATCTATTTATGATATATTTAAGAGCAACAATAATATATACTATTATAATAGCAGAAAACACAGAAGTATAAATGTATAAACATATCATAATAAAAATAGCATAATGCCAATACAAAACAATATAATAATAATAGAACATACACTCATTAGTTTCTTCTAGTATTTCTACTGCAGAACTTACATCCAAGGTGACAAAAAAAAAAAAAGATAAAAATACCAAAAAATACTATCTGGTCATAGTAAAGTAAGTGTTAGATTTCTGTTGCCCAGTACAATTTTTTTTCCACATTAACTGTTTTATAATTTTATTTCGACCTAATACGGTTTAACGGTTGGGTGTGGGATGCAATCCCACAGAAAAAATCTTCTAAAATTCAATCTAAGATAGTCATATTCAGGAAAAGCAAGCACCAAAATCCTCCCAATTCTACTTCAGCCTAAAAGATATTTAGTTTTACAATATTTGTAAGTGCAGTTCTACTGTTCAAACTCTGTGCTGGGAATGGAGCAACACATGTAGGAAAAGGCTGCTGCTTCTAGGTTTGAGGTCTGTTCTGTTTTTTTTTAATGCAGAATCAATGTAAAATAGAAATAAGACTGGGGTGTAAAAGGGGGGCTTGTTAATGAGACATTTACTCCCTGAAATCTCCATCCCTCTCCCACTGTCAAACAGCAGAGGGGAATGTAAGGCTTGAAGCAGTGAGATTCTGAGTGGACTTAGCTTCTGCAAATACTAGAAGGGAAGGACGCTCATTCTTCAGTAGGAGGAGTTTAAAACCCGATGGGATCTACCCACCATGCATGTGGTGTTCCTGAGCTGAGGCTGCACATGTGGCCTGAACAGAGTGTTCTCGTCCCAGCAGTAACAAATGTCAGATGTGAGGCTGGATTTCACAGCTTCAAAATAAAACATGCTATGTTGCCCTCCAGAATGTTAGCCACATCTTTGTTTTTTATTTATATGAGTGCACAAGTCACAGCCAAATTTGGCTTCTACTTGTATGAGTCTATGAAGAATTTTTCATTAGAAGGCCTGCACACTTGCTAGATCTCTACATAAAGTCCACACTAACTTTTTCTGACGTGGAGTCACTGCAAGTTATAGAAAGTCAAGGAGCTGATTCTGCTTCCAATTATAAACATCCAAATCCCACTGTCTCCAGAGCATCACTTCAGCCCAAGGTTTATTTATGAGAGCACATGTTGATTGTGTGAGTAAAAATCTTTAACTTTGTATGGTAAGCTGAGTAGATGATAAAAACCACAAAGCATGACAAACTCACTGAGTATATGCTTCCACACTCCAGCAGAACAAAGACCAACAACAGTATTGAACAGGGAGTGCAGGGGAGAAATTTCGCTAGCTGAAGGAAGTACACCACCTCAAAAGGAGCAAGTTCAATAACCAGCAGAAGTTATTTCAGAACCCAGTTACTTATAGAGAGCCTTTTCACATGCTGACACTATATTTCCAAAGTGAAGAAGAATCTTTGCAAGGGTATTTAGGAAGAATGTTCAAATTGCACATGCTTGGAGTTTGTATCCACAGACCTAGTTTATTACACAATTATAGTAATTTGGCATAAAGTAACAAAGAACACAATTTTTTTACTATTTACCTTTCTAGGAGTATTGAAGGAATGAAATTAAATGGTTCCAGTTTTCTGATATTCACAATACACTCGAAAGCACTGAAGTGCTTTTCCATTTCAAAACAAGTGATGCACACCATTGCTGAGGAATACAAGTATGCTGTCACACGGCTTGCTAGCATAGCGATACATCTGAAATGAAAATTAGAGTCCAGAATAACCAGAGGCAGAATATCACTGGGGGGAATTCTTTCATCCACTACAGTTCTGGCACTTAAAAGAAATTATTTTGATACCAATGGCTTTGGCAATGCCATCTCAATGACAAAAGTCAAATTATCTAATATTTGACTGGATAATCGATAATTCTAGCCAGAAAAGGTCTGGATTACCACCCCCACTTTGTTTTTGCTTTTATCTTTTCTTCTAAAATTGAAATCTAGGAGCTCTTCAGAGAAGAGGATTTCATTCTGACAGATAAAAGGAACGTGATGTTTCCCCATCAGGATTGGCAGATTAAAGACAGGATAACATTAGGAAGCAACTCTGCACATAGAGCAACCCACCAAGACAGAAATCTGCATCCTTACATTGTTGTTAAGGAAAATTATAGTGACACATCACTGTGAAAAATCAAATATTGATGCAAAATGCATCTTTTCTTCAAAATAAAAGTCATCTAAATTCAGAGAAGGGAGATGCTTTATTCTGATATCTCAAGGCTCATGTACCACACTCACATACCAGTACATGTAAGGCATAGTTCAAGTCCATTTAGCCCAGATCTGGTTTGTATCAAATTTCACCACACAAATACATATATTTAAAAACAAACAAACAAACAAACAAAAAAACAGGTGGTTATAACATACCTAACAGGTGAAGTGATCCCTTGCAAGTCAGTATGAGGCAAAACATACCATCTTCCATCACAGGAACATTGTGTTTTTGTGTAATGACTTACAAGGCATTTCAAAGGTTGACATGTTTTATATTCCAGATTAGTACTTGCTAAAAGTTGCTATGCAAAATGGGGCCCTGACCTCAGGATTACCAATGTGTTTCTTAATACAATGTTGCCCTGACTTCACTGACATAGCAGGCAGAAAACAAGGAAGGACAAGGGTGGGCTTACATTTGTGATCTTACTCTGTTCTTTTACTGGGGAGGCACTTAATCTTGCAGAGAAGAAAATACTGTAATTATTGATGAGTGAAGGGGCAGGGTAGCAACTATTCTTTCTGAAAACCCCAGATTCTTTTAATATACTACACTTGGGGCTTCTTCCCTCTTCTTTTTTCCTGCGGTACTTTCTGAACAATCACTTCAAAGGCTGTTGTTTAGTTTATATCATAAACATCATTTTCTCCTGCCCTCAGGACACCATCAATCCAAGGAAAGATACACCAGTGTGCTGTTGTCAGGGACACAGATGTTTGGAATCTGCACATTGATTCCACTGAATAGTTTTAATGTGAGATAAACTAACCTACCCCAGAATGAATTATATGTAAATGAGAAAACAAAGAGCAATCCTTTCTGTTCAGGTACAAGTAGCACCTGATATTCAAGAGTAATAATCTTAAATCTCAAGAAGCATTTTCCTTTAGTGGATCCATCTGGAATGGGAGCACTCATAAAAAGTATTGATTCAATGCCAGACCTGCAGAAATCTTGTGGAGATGCTGTCTATGAAAAGCTAAGCAGGAGTTTAGGAGGATTGCAGAGCTGATAATTGCTGTTTGGTCTAAGAAATTTGTTCTGGCAGTGACAATAAGACACCTAAAAAGAAAAGAAGTAGAACTGGGCTTAAGTACAAGCTCAAGTCCACAGCATCACACAGGACTGAACAGACACACAACATGCATCTTCTTATACCAGCTGCCTTTCCTATAGGAGGGCAGCTTTAAACACCTCCCTCCTCCTATACATCAGGATATTTGTCCTTTTTATGGCATTACTAACCTCACTAAGCAGTTATTTCTCCTGTCGTTGGTAACCCTGGAATACAAATGAAGTCCTGAGGGAGAGACAAGGAAGTAGGACCTAGGAGAGAGGTGGAAGAGCCGGGAGGGAGTTGTAGAATGAAACCAAGAAGCAGCAGAGAGCAGGAGAAGCCAAACTGCACACATGCCATACACACCTACAGCAATTGCACGTGAACAAAATTAAACTTTAAAAAAGGAATTCTTGAGAGAGACACTGGTAAGTGCTACATGCTGCCACTATAAAATGTAATCTTTAGCACCTGGAAGAACTTAATAGAAAGGTGAAGTCAATGATACAAGGATACACAAGCATGACCACTATCCCTTTTCCTCTGAGGGTACAAGTGAGCGTGGAAGATGGATTTTCCTGGTAAAGCAAATGCTGTAGAGGCTTTAAGTGTAGAAAGGATAAAAAGACAAGTCGCAGAGGGAGAGAGTGCATGGAAGTACACACCAAGAAGCAACATCAGATGACATTTGCAGGGCATGGGAGATGTTTATAGAAAGGAAACACAAATTACTTTGATAGCTAATCCTTAATTTAACTCAGTGACTAAATGAGGAAAAGAAATGCCAGAGAAGGGAAAAACAATAGGACAAAAAGGAATGGCTCAAGTCCCTTACACAGGCAGACTATTAACTTAGCAGGACGCTAAATACCATCCGTGCTGGAGACACGGCCTCATGTCTGTTACTCCTACTTCCAATTATTGTACAAAGCATCTCTTTACATTAGTGCTCCCACAAAAACACCAACTGACTTGTCATAGATGTGGTCCATTCATCTGTTCCACATGAAGTTAAATAGTGAACAAAACATCTTTGCCCAAGTGGCATCACAAAGAACAGTAGACCACAAACAACAGTGGAGCTGAATAGGAAACAGAAATATTTATATTGAAAACACAATCTGTGGATAAATAATTCACTCTATAAAACATACAATTGTCGTGACCAGACACAGGAACAGATGTGAGACATACACTAAGGAGGACTAGATCTTCTACTGTGAAAGTAATGTATTTTATACTCTGAGGATATTACTTTTGTATTTTTATTTTCCTATTTAGGAAACTTAAATCACAGCCAGCTAGAGGAACTGCAGCACCCCAGGAGGACACGGTTGGCCAGCTGTGGTCAGTGAATGAAAGCACATTGCCATAGCCACACTGACAGAACCATGGGCTGAATTTTAAGTTTACCTCTAGTCATGGGTGGTTTCAGTGCAAATTTCCTTTTCAAGAAAGACAAAAACATTGATGGATGGCAAGGACTGCAACACAGCCCTATTGTCCCAGAACCAGAATGGAAATTTTTATATTTTACACAAGTTTAGTCTGTGTACACTTTGCAAAAATGACTGCACTTGGCTTGATCCCATTCTTGCTTTTTGAGTATTCATTATGGTCATTCTCTGTGTTAAATAATCCTGACATAGGTTTTCCAGCACCTTGCAGGCAGTTTTTGTATGGATAAGCTGCAGACTTGGGAGCCAGGCTCATCTGGCCACACCAAGTCTGTGTCCCCCAGTCCTGCTTATCTACAAGGGCATCCCAAAAATAGTGCTTGAAACTCTCCACCTGAGCAAAGCCATGATCCAGATCTTTAGAAAGAGTAATAGCAACAAACACATACTTAAACTTTTTCTTAAGAAAGGTGTGACCTGGCAGGAAAAGTCTGAAACTGTATCTAGCTAGACACAAAATAACAACAGGCTTGTTTGGAGTACCCACTAATTAAAAGCCCATCACTAATCACAGTCCACCATACTTTTTTGCCTTGTGCTCCAAGTCACTCACTTAGAGCCACATCTGTTGATGTGTTGGTGTGCCTTAAATATCAGTTTGAGTCTCCAGAAATTACCATCATTGCAAAAAATCTTTCCTCATTTGCATAGTATCTTTGTAGTAAAATACTTTCTAGAGCAGAGACATTTTGAGATGGAATGAGAACTGGCATGCTGTTATTTCAAAGTAACAAATAAAAACAAAGCCATCTGAAACCACAAAATAAAACAAAGAAAATCAAAACCAAGTGTATATATGACTTGAGAAAGAATACAATTCAGAAGAAGGTTACAGCAAATAAATAAATGTATAAGTATATAAAAAACTAATATGCAGATAAGGATACCTCAGCTTTTGCACATTTTATGTCAGAGCCATCGGACACCTATGGACAATTTTCCATGCCACATTTTACAATACCCGAGTACAGAAAAATCAAAGGTCAGAAATCAAATCTATGGCAGGGTTGCTTCTCCATCGCTCATTTTACCCTCAAATCTTTTCAACCAAACTCTGAAATCCTAATATATCACATTCAAAATTCAGAATAAGTTCAGCAGAATTTCAGAAAGATTTAAATCACAAACCAACGAGAATTCTTAAAGTAACAGAGAGAATAGTTAGAAAGCTTTCAGAATGTTTGCATTCTCACCCTGAAATACAATCAATTTCTGTATGAACTGTACGTCAATATAGATACTCAACCATTAAGCAAATTATTTTATAGTGATAGGAAAATTTTTTTCCATGTATATATTGATTTTGTTATACAAACTGTATATTAGTTGTGGAAGTGTACATATTATTGTATGCAAGAAAAGCAGTTTTGGTGGCAAAGTTAGAAAACAGAGTTGCAGCATGTGGAAACTGCTTATCACACTTGCCAAAATTTGCTGGGAGGTGATGATTTAGGCTGGGAGGCCCATTTTCTTTCCAGTTTGCCCTGGGAAGCAGTTATCTGTAAATCAGAAGAGCACTTTTGGCTTCCATAGTTCTTACTGATTTATAGCTAACACCTTTTTACACAACATGAAAAAAATCCAAAACCCAGAGCAAGGCACAGGAGACCATTACTTAGGTTTCTATATCAGCACTCGGAGACAGGACACGCCAGTTTTACAGCTACTTCTACAAATTGAATTATACCATATTGCACTCTCACCCCTACACACTATATAAAGTGGGGTCTTATGGAGGAAAAACGACACTTTATAATTGCAAACAGATTGTAATGCCATAATAACAACACACAAAGGAAACCATTAAGATAAAGGAGCCCCTTTTCCTCACACAGCTCATCTTTGTGGTGCATGTAGAACAGACTCCAGAAGCTGGGACAGCATCCTGGGCTGGGAGAGAAGTTCCACATGGAGAGCAGGGATCAGTGCAGTCTGCAGGCATTGCTGCTGCTCGGGGCTGTCAGTGGCACCTGGCTGCAGAAGGCCCAAACACCGATGCTGCTGTAACTACACTCCAGTATTGTGTGGAGGTTCAAAGCTGAGACAAGAGGGGTGACAGTTTTCAAATATACTTTTTATTTCAGAAATGGAAAATAATTCACTACCTAACAAAGTGTTTTTCTTTCCAAAAATTTTCAGCTGTTGACCACAAAAATTCACACATTAGTGCAAACATTAAAAAGTGCCAACAAATAAAAGAAAAAATTTCTCTGCCAATGCAAGCTTGCACTAAGTCCAATATTATACACATCAGCTGTAATGGACTTCTTTTAGAGAAATATTTAAAATCTGGAAAATATCAATACAAAGGAGATATTTGAAGCCCTTGTAAATCCTAATCAAACACTTTTTAGATTTGTCTGTTCTATCATAAGCCCACAAATTCTCTTAAACCTTTCAATTTCTCACAATTAAATTTATTTGCAGAATTGTTACACTGCAAATTGCACTGTGTAAGCAGCACTAATTCCTGGTGACATTAAGCAAACTGTATCAAGAAATTGAAGATGAAATCTTGAAAGCTTTAAGTTTTACGACTAATTCAAAACCTGCCAGAGATAAGGTAGACAAGAGGATTTTGGATTTTATTTATGACAGGTAGAAATGTATTATTTTAATTTGGAGGCATTTAAAGGAGAACATAAGATTCATTTTTCCTCAAAGCATCTTTCCCACTGTACGTACTGTTTCACAGCAATGTACTGGACTCTGGGAAATGTTTAATCTGCTTTTATCTAAGATGGGCAGAAGTGACTGCAGGAAACAAATTGGACAAATCCTACACTACTGTAAAATATACAGCTCCATTGCTTCTATTAGAATTAGATGTACAGAACAACTTATCTTACACAGTTGTTTAGTTGAGAGTCCAGAGACCATTCTCTGCTGGAAGTAGTCCCCACTAAACACTGACTACACTAAAAAGCATCAAGATCTCTATAGTGTTCCTGAGGGCTAATGGAAACAAGCAACCAGCACTTAACATGCTTCTCATATTTTTGCAGCTAAATGTCAAATATGTCCTTTAAATTAGTAAACTTGTTCATCAACCTGAACTGAAATAAATACTGAAATTATTTACATGAAAGCTGTTCCAGGCACAAATTTGTGAATAAATGGGGGCTGTTTAAAAGAGGAAAAAAAGCTTTCTATTTTCTTCACTCCTGGCCACCTGCTATCAAGATGTGATCAAGGTGCATTGTAGCTGGCTGTCTCCAAGCAAATTACAGTAGGTGCTTTAGGGTCTCACTAACAGCTGACATGTAACTCTATCAATCACATTTGTTTTCATCATAAATTACTGAAATCCCAAGATGCTTTATGGTCCACCATACTTCACACATCCCTGCTCCCCTTTTCTAAAATGTCTTCAGTTATAGAATAAACATGAGGAAGAAAAAAGTTTAATCTATATTGGTTTGAATGCATGGCTTGACAAAATAAGTTTTCCCTACAGCTGACATTGAACTTTGTAATTATTCCTGAATGTTGTGTTTTAGAGGCTGCCCCTGTGCTAATATGGAAATTGTTTCCTCTACATCTTGACTACATGCAAGCCTCTCTCTGAATAAACAGAAATACCATGTTCTTTTACAAAAGACACATCTTTTCCTCCCTTCACCTTCCTTCCCTTGTATTTTTATTCAGATATTTGAGCCCTCAGTTTTGAGGGGACTGTCATTTGACTTTGAGGAGCAAAGTCTCAAGGATGAGGACAAAAGCACAAGGTGAAACACTCATGTACATCCTGAGTCTGATAATGGTCTAATGGTCTCTTCTCGTAGGCAGCCTAGATGTGTGTTTTAAGTGAAGCAGGGGTCCAGAGAGAAGAGAAATCATCTCACCTCTAAAGCTCTCAGGCATCACTTTCCTTCCACCCTGAGCACAAACACCTACTTATACAATAGCCCTGTAGCTGAAGCACTCACCAGGCAAGTCAGAGCCCAGGATTCAAACCCACACCTTACTCTGAGGTGCTACCAGGCTGCTGAACCATCTTAAGTGGGGTCATACCCCCTCCTGAAAGTGTGGTAGTGTGCAATCAAACACACAGGAGGTGGCAAGAGAACAAAGCACTTGAGCAAAATGAAGCTATAGGCTACTCTCCATGGCACACACATGAGTGGGTAAAAAACAAGTATTAATTAAAACAGTTGACTAAAAAAAAAAGATTTGACTCCTGCAAGTAAAATATCTAGATCCTGATGCAGACTTTATTACAGAAAGCCTGCTTAAATTCAGTACAAACATAACTGCCCAGATGCAAAAAGTAGTAAAAACATGAAAATTATACACCTTAAAAAAAAAATGATGTTTCTGTGACTGAAGGCATATTGTGAGTTCATAAATCAAGCTGAAAAACAAGCAGATGATACTGGGCTGCAAATTACAGAATATGTTGTGAAGGACACTCTCAGAAATACCAACTATACCAAAAAATCTATTAGCTCTTGTACAATCCCCATTAGAAGCTATCATCCCTGTGTTACGGGGCTGCACTGCAGCTTTTGTGATATCTATGTTAGACAAGCAGGTAACAGGTCACCAATAAGAATGATCCCAGTACAATATTCAGATTTAGTATTGCAAAATTAACATCTGTAAAGGCTAAGCAAGATAAGCTGATTACAGTAAACAACATTCCCTCTTGCACATATGTAGAAAGAATGAAAAGGAGTCACAAAAAAAAAAAGGAAGAAGTGACTTACAGAAGCAAATGTTAGCTGGCTGGCAAGAAGATCAGAAATACACATGAACTACTTTCTACAGTGGCACAGTCTTCTTTCAATTTAAAGCTCCCTTTTGTGTCAAGCTAGGAAGAAAGGGTCCACAAGGTATCAATACATCAGCATTCCATTCTCTTCATGACCTTTCAGAGGTGAGCCCATCTACCCAACTAGGAAATTTCCCCTCTCCCCTTGCATCTCCCAAGAGGCAGCTGTTGGGATAATCACCTCCTTCAAGATCCCAGAGACTTAGAAAACACAAATAATGCACAAGGCCAGCAGTTCAGCACTCTCCTTCAATTACCAATATACGTAAGTCAGGAGAAACAGGTAATAAAATATCCACTTTAAGGTAGACTTTAAGAGGAGAAAAAACAAACCCACACAAACACCCTCCTCTCCTCACCACATAAAAGTAAAAATTTGTCGTCCCCCCCCACACACACACTTCAAAACATCATCTAGCAAGGAAAACTTTTTAAAAGGAACAAAACATATATTCCTCCTTAGACTCTCCTGTATCAGAAGGGAAATCTATCATTCTGTGTGCCTCAGCAATATTTTCTGCTTCAGCCTATATGCTTTCAAATTCCCATCCAAACATAAAAGCAAAGCATCAATGAAAAGAAAATTGATGTACCAACAAGCAAGAGCTCTTGCAGTGACTACAACCAAACAGCAATTGGCATGAAGAGAGCCAACATTTAATACCATTTTAAGATATAATTAAAAAAGAGAGCCACTCAGAAAGAACTCTTTACTATAAAATATGGCAGACACACTACAAATACTCCACAAGTTTTTTTCCCCATGCAGTGCAAGCCTAAAAATCTTGAAATGAAAATGAATGGTGGGTTTGCAGAAGCCCTTTAAAATAACACTTAGGGGCCTTTCAGCACATAATAGACTTCGGCACCCTGTGTTCCCTGTCATCAGGGGTGGCACCAGGAAGATTTAGAACTGGAGTTTGCCTCCTCCTACCTCACAGAGCAAGTACTATAAAAGGTTGGGGTGCTTCCACTCGGTGTCTGGTCACAGTCTGATTTACGGGAATTTGATAGGAGGACAAATAAAACCAGTTTTTTTTGTTAAATGTCTTGTCTCCTGTTGTAGAGCTTGAGTAATACTGCAGTTTAAAAGGAACTGTGGAGCGGAGTAGAAAACCAGAGTAGTCTAGCATCAGAGCATGATAACTGCAGAGATATGAGCTATTTCACTAAATGAAATGGAAACTTCATTGCCAGGAATTTACCGGTGCAAAGCAGGGAGGTGTTCAGTCGTCAGTTCTTTATTTACACAAGAGCCAGCTGCCACTGGAACTGGATTCAATTTTCTCTCCAAAGCCTAGGATCTAAGTATAATCTCAATGCATTCAAGTACCTGACTGCACAGCTAGTGAAAACACAGGCACCACAGCCAGCTGGGGAGAGCTTAGGTACATCATATCATACTGGAGAGGAGACTCAGTAAGACATGCCCACACCTCTGATGGCTGTGGCTTCATGTTGAGCTGGCAACCTCCTCAGGCTCACTCAGACATCTTTTCTTTTTCAGGACAAACATATTAATTTCAAGGTGTAGAAGCTAAGAACTGCTTTTACAGTGTAGAAAAGACCTTTCAGCTTTGGCAAAAAAAAAAAGTTTCTTCATCTGTCTATCCCAGTTATCACAGGTAGCACCCAAAAGGTTTGGAGTTGTGGCTTTAGTCTCTCAAAACCAATTGCTACAAATGGCATGAAAGAGACAAAATTTTTCTAATTAATCTCAAACCCTTCAAATACAAAAAACATGGTCTATGCTGCAAGTTCAAGGAAAGACTTGCCACCAGCAATTGTGATGTAAGCGGGGCACAAAGCAGGACACTTGTATTGCTTGCTGAAGAGCAACCATAAGGTGGAGTTACAGGACCCAAGAGAAAACTTCCTATGAATGAGTAAATTAAAGTGCTACATATTAAAACCCTAGATGTCTTATGGCTAGGCAGTGTTCTGCAAGACACCATAGCATTTTTAAGATAAAATTATTTGGTTTGATATGCAATCACATCCTCTCTGCCCAATTTCACCAAAAACCTACAGGAAAAGATCTTTTAAAAATGTTTCTTCACTCAGGTTAGGTGACGCCGTTCCCGTGGACCTGACAGCTTTACCGACCTTTTAGTTTAGAAATGTGTCACAAAATCTTTTATGGAAGCTCAGAAAGAAGTCTACACGCAGTCTGCAGGAGCAGAGATAGCAAACTCCTACTTGTTTTACTCCCAGCTTACTTTACTCTGTTTAAGATCCATACTAATTCAGACATCCCTGCCCAACAGTGTAATCTACCAAACTCGACTCTTCCAAACCCAGCACCTCCCTCCTCACAAAGCACATACAGAAGTACCCAGTTTATCCTTTCTGCATACTAGCTGGCATTTTGGGTCACCAGGCGAAAGAGGGTCCATGGAATATTCTAAAAGTAAATACAGTTCTCTTTGGAAAACCAGCAGCTCTTGACTCAATATTTTATGTTTTAGAGAATGTCAAAATCTAGGCAGTGAATAAGAAGACGGCCACTCTTGTGACAGTTTGGTGCACACATCAGTTGAAAGGATATGAAAAAAATATCCACGAGAAATAAGTAGGTAGAGAAAATTTACTTGAGTAATCTCAGCTAAAGAATAAAACCAGCTATTTCAAAATACAAGCCTAAAAAACTGTTTAGCCACAAGAGGGAGACAAATACACAAATGGACAGAACTTCACACAACACACAGCTTTCAGTGATAATGTTATGGAAACCGTGGATATGGTAAAGAGGTACAAACGGAACTCTTATCTTATCAACTAATTACCTGTATCTAAACTTAAAGGATCCCTGAATCTAGTGGAATCCAAATCCAGGTCAGGATAGCTGCATTGTTGCTTGAAGTAACAACATGGTATTTCTTTGCGTACACAATTCCAGAACATCAAGCTTGGAGAGAAAACTGAATTCTCATTTTAAGCATATTTACTAGGAGAAAGAAAGACCTTGTTGCAGTGATGAAACATTTCAGCCATAAAAATCAAACTTTTCTGAAACATCAGGGTTAAACAGAGTTCACAGCATTCTCAAGATACACTTTTATGACATCTATAAGCCTATCATATGTTATAAATTAATGGCAGATACAGCACATTCTAATTATATCACCCATGTCTATATCATTTAAGTAATAGCTCTAAAGGGTGGATTAAAATGATGAAAACCTGAGGTATGACTGCAGATAATTGTGTGAGGTGCTACAACACAGATTTACAACCTACTGTCCACCATCACCCTCTGCTGGGCATCGGTGAGGAGCATTTACACGGCAGCATCTGACAAGATTCCCACAAAGCACCAGGGGCAGAACAGGACTGGAGGTGCCTCATTTGACTGAAGCACATGATCTGATGCACAGAGCATTTAGGCTGTAAGATTTCATTACAGCAATCATCTGATGTCACAGAACAAAATAGTAAAGGTAGGTTCAATGTGTCACAAATAAAACCATTCAGACACCTGGTTTTACAAGGCTCTGCTTCCCCCTCACCTATGTGACCACAGTCAGCTATGGCTGACTATGAAAGCTCAAAGAACCCTACACAGACAGAATTAGGCCCAAACCACATTTTATGCGTTATTTTAAAGAGAAGAACCGCTTGGAAAAGAGCCATTTCACAAACCAATGAAAACAGCAGACAAGTTAACCCTTATTTCATGTAATTCATATAAGCTGGTATTTGCAATATCAGGCTACCCAGGCACCACAGTTTGAAGTTACACACCTGGCATTTGGTCTTTAATATCACTAAAGCAATATTGCAAAACCCATAAGAAAGTCCAATAATGCAAAAAGGGAGGAATTAAAACCTTACCCATGTTTCACAGGTGGACCAGGAGTTAGCTCTAACATTACAGAACATCAGTCCATGGATTAATTCACCTCACATTAAGAGGAACATGCACTCGTGCAGCAGAGGGCAGGAAGCTAAGGAAGGGCAGGCTGGCTGCAAATCCCACGTTGGTGGGCTGGGTTTGACACCAGCCAAAGGCAGCTGGAGGGGAGGAGGCAGCTCCATCTGCACAGCACCTCACCTGACTGAAGCTGTCCCTAAAGCAAGCTGGAGCCCCCCAGGCAATGCCACATCCTGAGCGAGCTGCAGTGGCCTCCGGTGGGACCATTTAGCAGGCTAGAGTAGCTAGAAGGCAGCATGACTCACAGCTCATTCTTCATGTGTCTGTGTGGGCTTTAACCACGGGGGAAATCACCTTTACATCAGGCATGGTTCCACTAGCTCTCCAGCCCATTTCCCGGGAGGCAGGCCTTATCTTCATCATTTGTTCATTACATTCTACGTTTTGCATTCTGAAACAGGACCAATAATGCCAGAAGCAGCTGTATTTAACTCATTTTAGAAAGAGCCATCCCATTATACAATTCTGTTCTGAGCAAATCTACACAGGCTGCAATTTTCCCTGACTCCAGTGCATGTTGGAGACAGCCCACGAAGGTGCTTTACAGATTGCCAACCTCTCCAGAACTGCAAGCTGCTCTGGATTTAAGGTGCACTGCAATGTGGAAACCTACTCCAGTAATTTTTTATCCCTCTTTCATGAGCAAGAGAGGTAAAGTAACTGAAGTTCTTTTTTGTTTCATATAAACAAACAGTAAGTTTTAAAATTATATTTATTTCATTAGAAGACGAATTAACTATATGGCATAGAAACGATAAGAAAAGCAAGAAATGAGGAATGACACAAGAAAGAAGCACATAAACTTTCTAGACAGGTCTAGATTTCAGATTTTTCTTTCAAGTTCAGGCAGTCAAGGCTATTTTGTGGACTTCTTAATCCATTATGAATGGAAAACACACAGGTCAAATTTATTATGGACTTGCTTTCAAATTAAGTCTCCATTTGCTGATTCAGATTAAACGAGCATAAATAAATCTTAAACTGAAATCAATGTGACTATCTCAGTTGGCATCACGAGTTACAAAAATGTATCTATAAAAATCAAAGCAAACACTTGTAATCATGTCTTTTAATCGACTCAAAGTGTGAGAAAATCAACATGCCCCTTAAAGCTCTTGCAGGCAGCCAGATAGAACACAACCAATTCATCCCCCAAAGGAAGATGTACAAGCAAAGTTTTAAATGAATAATTACTTTCTTTTGTCTCAGTTTGTTCAATGTTGAAGAAACATGATGATCACTCATATTAGTCAGGGTCTAAGAGCACTTTGTATAGCAACAGACTGAAAACAAAATAATTGTCACCCTTCTATGACCCCAAATTTCGCTGTGAACCTCACTGGTGCTAGAAGGGTGCCTCATGTGCACAAAGGTGGCAAAACAGGACCACAGAACTTTCTTGACAAGAGAAAAGTTATCTCCAGTCCACAAATTTTCCTTCTGGACTGCAGAGAAGACAATATCTTTGGTAGTGTCAACTGTGGACTAAACCCCTGCATCAAAGTCTTGTAAGTGAACCCAATTTGCCTGTGTTTGAATTCCCAGTGAACAGCACAACCCATCTCTGCCTAGAGGAAACTAAGCCAACAGCAGCACCAATCTCAATTTTATTCAAAACCACAAGTCATGCCTTTAGGATATAAATTTATCCCCTCCCTTTCCCATCAACACACACTTTTTGCCACTCGCCTTGGGAAGCATGTTATTAAAAAAAATTCATTTCCCCCTTGGATACATTTTGATATTGTATACTAAATTATGCATTTAAAATCAAATAAAAAAAATTTACTGCCTTAAGATTACTGCACACATCAGAAAGGTCTCTGTTTCTAAATTTTGGAAGAATTTTCCACCTTCCCACCCAAGCCAAGCAAACATCCAGTGTTGTTACAGCTGAAGCAATGGGGGGAAAAAAAGACAAAAATATTTTTCACATTAGAAATCTGTACTTCAAGTAGTAAGGAGGAAAAGTGCACATCCCAGAAAAGCTACTGCTCAATGTCTCCATATCTGAAAAGTTCACAGTTTAGGTCAGTCACAGAAAATAATCTTCTGATCCTCTCCTAAATAATGTGAAACTTAGACAATGATTAATTAGCAACCTAGTGCTGAAGTTGATCTTGCAGCATTTCATTTTTTTCAGTCACAGTTCTCCTTGATGAAGGGAAACAAAGAGGTAAAACAACACGCTGAAACAATTCAGACATGGCAAACATTATTCTATGGTTTTGTTCTGAGGAGGTCAGAGGGTGGTGGTAAGAGATGACTTTTTTTCCCGGTATTAACATAGATTGGAACCTACACACAGCAGGAAACATTCACAAAACCTGAAAGTGTAAAATATAAAAACCCCAGTTTTTATTTAGAGGCTTAAATAAAAGTGCCCTGATTTCCTGAGATGACTTCATAACACATCTCCTGCACCTGGAGTTGCAACTGCTGAAATCTTCCAAAGAGTCAGGAGACTCAGATGCTTAAGTATAATTTTATGACATTAACTGCAGGTAGTCATATTTGAAAAAGTTTAACTTGGGTTCCTATAAGGAGCATTCTTCCACTTACACAGACGAGATTTACAATCTAAGGCAAGTACAGAAAAGCAGATGTCTTGGTTTTGAAAGGCAGGTGCCTGCCAAGGAAGGCAGGAGCCCCTCCCGGAACAGAAAAAATGCAAACCCCGTCCCTCCAACTTATTTAAAGGGGCTCTCAGGCAAAAATATGAGGATAAAAATAACAGTTCTTTAATATGTATAAACAAAATAAAATAAAACAAACAAACCTACAAACTACAACCTAATAGGAAAATTAGAACAATGATGCAGTATTAAAAAAAACAAAACCTGACAGTTAGAATACAACCTGACACCCTGTCAGTCAGGGTGTTGGTAGCAGTCCAGTTTGAATGGTGGCTCCAGTAGTGCTCCTGGAGTGACAGATGGTTCTGCTGAAGCAGAGATCCTGTAGAAGGACGGAGTTTTCCTCCAATGCTCCAGTGGTGATGTTGAAGGGTCTGGTCCTTCCTCTGGGAATCCAGTGGGAGAGAAGGCTGCTCCTCTGGGAATCCAGTAGAAGGCAGATGCCTGTTCTGTCCAAATGCCCAGATTATATCCAGGTGGGAATGCTTGGCTCCTCCCCCTGTGCAGAGCATCTCACAATGGGCTGATGTCATTCTATGAGTCATGGGGTGGGTCCTTAATGGCCCATTAAACAGGAAATGGCTCCCAGAGGGAGTT
Source organism: Bombycilla garrulus (assembly GCA_013400315.1). Lineage (NCBI taxonomy): Eukaryota > Metazoa > Chordata > Aves > Passeriformes > Bombycillidae > Bombycilla > Bombycilla garrulus. The sequence goes on from VXBU01012387.1 coordinate 442,321, forward strand.
ATCTATGACTCATGGGGCAAGGCGTTAATTGCCCATTAACAGGAGATGGTCCGGGGGAGGAGGCAAGGAAAACACTGCCCCTCCTGATTTTAACAGTTCATGAAAATGGAGATAGAATACAGACCTTCTGGAATATTTTACATTGTAACCTAGGACAGCAGCTAAAGATAGGCTTCATTTAACTATATACTAGATTTTCTTTTCCTTCAACAAGTTACAGTTAAATAGGTTAAGAAACCTCAGCTGGACAGGAATGGTGACCCACTGTGCAAACAGCTGACATTCTCCAGTGGAACTCCACCAATTCAAGACCTGCTTCCCTGCTATTCATGATGCCCCCAAGTTGATCAGTGAGTGGTAGCTACAACTGAAGAGAAGTTTTGCGTGAAAACAGAAACAGAGGAGACACAGGCTCATGAATATTCTTGGCTAGAGAAATCAAGAGATTAAATCAAACCAGAGCAGACAATATACTGAAGGACAGAGGTTTTGGACACAGAGGAACATACATATAGATAATGGCGCCTGCCAGAAAAGCTGAGAAGAGGAGAGAAAAGCAAAATAACTTAAAGAGCCAGCATAACACAGACCCAAAGCTGGTCTAGGAACAGAGAGATGAACAGGTCAAGAGGTAGATGAACAAATCTCTCAGGCAAGAGAAGAGAGTTTGGCACTAGCTACATATGGTGCCACAAAAAAAAAAAAAAACCATATTTCCCACCAAGAATGCCAAGGACTATGCACAACAAACATCTCAGCCTAACCAGTAAACAAGTTTGGTTGAGGTATTTTTAATATATATATTTTTAACAAGCAGGGCAGTAGTATAGAAAAAAAGAGTACCTGATGCAGTAGCATCATATTTTTTCCCTATAGGTAGAGAGATTGTGCCTCTCGTCCCTTCTGGAAACAGCAAGCACAGAGACTCTGGTGGCTAGGAAGATGACATTTGAAACAGCAGGAACCCAGTGGCAGTTACAGCATATTTATTGGAAAGGTTTGGTCGTACCCAAAGCCTTCACATAACTCCACCACTTCCTCAGTCCTACAGTTCAACCAGATAAAACATATGTTGGATACTGTCACTGAAATGGGTTTAACATTCCTACAGTCTTCCCCAGCTTTCAACTCCAGGCCTCTGGGTTGCACGTAAAGGATACCACCATAATTTAACTCAGCTCATGGACACTGAAACAGGTCAAACATTTGTCAACTCCTTTTAAATGTATTTTAAAATATTTCCAGAACCACTAAACAAGCCCCCAGAGAAGCATGAACAAATAGCCAGAGCCTGTTAAAGAGAAGCGGAAGGATTGCTCTCTCCCCAAAGGGGATAGTCAGGACATCTGTTGAACAGTCCAGGTTTTTTTCCCTTTCTTAAGGTAATTTTTGACACAGTCCCATGGTCCCACTTATGCTTTCAACTGCAAAACTAGAATTTGGATACCATCATAATTCACTGTTGGACCTTTCTACCCCTGAATTAAATGAGTAATTAACACAGCTCCTGGGACTGAGGTTGGACTCCTTGGCACTGAGCATTTGGTTGAATTGGAAGTTTCCATAGTCCATAGCAAGGAAAACAATTCCCTTACCAGGCTCAGTGTAGCATAACTACCACATCCAAGGAAGGGAGTGGGTTTACACCATCAGTGGTGAGCAGGAAGTCACCAATTCAACAGACTGCACACGAACCTTCTAAGAAAAAAATTAGTTTTGCCATGGCCATACTGCAGTTTTGCTAGAGCCATACTGCTGCTCTGGATTCTGTGCTCTGGATACAGGGAGGGTATGACAGACAGGAAATCTGCAACAGTGGGGACACAGCATGACAGGTGGCAGAAATCTCAGAACAAACAAAGCTGCTCAGGAAGTGCATGTCTTTCCCTGTGCCCCACTCGTGCTGAAAACAATAAATTAGCATTTCTACCTCCAACAAACTGCTGCCTTCTGTGAAGACAGCAGGTGTTGTTCTGCACTGAAGGAAAAAAAATCCAAAAACTGTGTGTTCCCCTCCTGTCAGTGAATCTAATGATAGTAACAGTTGCCATATCAATGAAAGAGGAGATACAAGCGTTTTTTTTCTGGCAGAAGAAGTTTGCGCAACATCATCTCTGCACCTGGTGCAAGAGTAGTTCTCTACCTTCCCCAGCACTCAGCCACACCATCAAATCACGGCAAACAAACAAACAAACAAAAAACAAACAAACAAAACCACCCAAAACCAAACAAACAAAAAACCCCAAACAAAAATTTAAAAAAGAAAAACAAAACAGAGCACAGAAATAATGCTGGAGTTGGACTCAGATCTCTGATGAGCTGACCTGAGTGAAAAAATTGCTTTCAAGCAGGCCATCACGCAGGTGCCTCAGGAGTCAAATATGAATGACCCTGATGCTCATGTTATCCACACTAAAAAAGAAAGGGCTCTGCAACACCAAAGAGCTTTGTTTAGAAATGAGAACCTAGCTGATGCAACTTTTGAATTTCTGATAAACTCACAAGCCCTGTTCAATGGAGCTGATATTCTCACATAGCACTTCCCTCTAGGTCCTGTGATCAGCTTCAGCATGGCCAGGATTTGACACTAGCTGAGACACAGACCCTTAGTTAGTGGAGTTTTATGTAAAACCTGATGCTCAGCATGTAAGCAAAACATGAAACTGCTCAAATATTTGTGAGTGTTGGTGACAACATGTCAGTTTGTCTTGTAGAGATTCTGTCAAGTGAAAATTGCTGCTGCACTGTAGATGGGTGAAAATATAGCCTCATGCCAGCAGGCAATCACCAAAACTGAGTACTTTTAAAGGAAACAACCAAACAAATTTCCTGGTACATTCATGGTCAATAAAATAATTTAAATTGCGCTGTAAGTTCACTTCTTATAAAAAAGCCTTGTGCATTCATACAAGAAATCAGAATCTAGCCTTCGGTGGTTAGCTGCATCCCACAGCAGCTCCTGGAGCAAGCAAATATGCTCCATCTAACCAACAAAGATAGTAGGGTGAGAACTGTGTTGAAAATTTCCTGCTGCCTGGTGAGCTGTCAAATTCAATTCCAACCAGCAAATGCATTTTGCATGACTATGTGAAAGCACTGCTGCACGTAGTGGAAAGTTATTTCTTAAGGCTGTCTAGTTTTTTGTGTGACAAAAATCACATCGGTGCTAATTCAAGAGGAGTTGATTGTCAGTAGGAAGTGATCAACCTATCACACTAAATGTTTCATATATACAACAAAAATTGACATTTCTGTATTTGTTTGTCATGGTTCTCTCAACTGCTCCCTAATGACATGTAGTCAAGTGTTATATTTTGATTTGCATGTTTCACATGAATCATTAATGCAGCAATAGAGAACATAATGTCGTTCCTAAAGCCACATTATGCTCCTGGAGACAGAGTGTGCCCACATAATGCTTATGCAAGGAAAATTACAAAAGAATGGGCATGGGCACATGCTTGTTTAACTTTCACAAGCTGCTGTGGGAAAGGGCCCCTCATGCTTCTTTGCATGTACCTATTTTCATTTGTCCCTTTGTGTTTTGGTTTTTTTGGGAGGGTCTTTTTCCAAACAGTTTGTCTACACCTACATTTGTTTTGGTTTTTTAAAAAACAGTTTTGCAGTGTTAAATGGACTGGCTTTAACTAAAGTCAAACTGGTGTAAGGCAATCTCTACAAGATTGCTGCCGTGTGGATAACAGACAGGAGGTTTTTGTCTCAAAAGATGTCGACACATGCTGGCATAACCACAGTAACACTTCACAACGTATCCACAAGCAGCAGATGGTCCTAGCTTTTAAGACAAACCTGCACATATTTTCTATGTATCTCATTTCCCAGACTCCTTGCTAATGCTACAAATAAGATGATTCCATCAGCCAGGAAGGCCAACCAACTGGTCAAAAAGATAATTTACAGTTAATGTAAACCTACTCAGCTGGATTACCAGCATATTTATACACTTACAAGCATTCGTGAGTGGCATATGATGCTAATGGACATTAAAAGGAAGGCTGCATGATGAATGATGGTAATTAATGATTAAAGCATTACACAACACGTTTCTCTGGGAGTGCCATGTTAGTGTCACTAAATTAAGATCCATCAACCTGCAGTTTAAGAGGTCTTGGGGTTGCAAATAACTATTTTATAAAAAGGTATCTTTACTCTTGTACTTTTACTCTTTTAACCACACACAGAAATATTAATACAAGATAACTCCAGTTTGACAAACATGAATATGTGCATGGAGAGCATGCATGTGACTCCTTTTTGGAAATCTTTAGCATTTTCTAGCTTACAAATCTGCCTTCCTCTCTTAAAATGCTCCCTTAAGACCTTACACTAAAGCATTGCTTGCCTCAGTAACTTTTCTGATATGTATAAGAAAACACGTATTTCCATTCCTACCATAAATTTACAAAGACTATGCACAATCTTTCCTGAAAGGAAGGCAGCAACAGAAAATGTAGTATCCTGATCAGTGTTAAGCCATTGAGGGGTGTGAATCAGGAATCCATCAGGGAACAACAGCAGTGAGTGTGACGCCAATGGCTAGACAGCAGATACCTGAGCTTACTCAGCATCTCCTCTGAGCAGGCCTGGGGGACCCTGGCTCCTGCCTTGAGATCTCACAGTGCCCAATGCCACATCAAGCTGTGCTCATGCCCAGCTCCAGCTGCACTCAGGCTGGCATTGGTTGCTCCAGGGTGAGAGGCTGCTGCCCAGCCAGCCCATCACCAGCCCTGGAGAACTGTCAGCAGTGGGGAGGTGATGCCCATATCTCAGTCAACTCCTTTTTGCTATCTTAGCCAAACACAGCGCTTGAATTTAGTTGTATGAATTGTCTAATGGAACAGATAACACACAGGTACACGTGACAGCCTGCCAAAACTGCTATAGAAGCAGGAACCTTTAACAAGGGAAATGGAGTGGAAAGATGGACATGGAAACACCTTAAGCTGCAGCAAAATGATGAGCTAGAAACTGGTCAGCCAGAATCCTTGCTTGATAAAATATCCAGGTGGTGACTACCAGCCTACGTAACAAAATGAGGAATTGGGTTTTTTTGTTGCTATGGGATTTTTTTTGTTTTGGGTTTTCTTAATTATTATTTCTTCTGCATGTTCTGTCTCATCATAGCTGCAAGCCTTAACAGACTTATCTGCCATGATTTTTAAATCCCACATATCCAGCCTGTTTCTAGGAGGATTAGGTTGCACAGTGCTGAAGAGGCAAGCACATGCAAGATTCAGGTCAGCATTAGAGCTTCCTAACACAGTAAAGATGTGAGCTGCTCTTACAGGAATCAGTTCGTACCCCAAGAAATCAATTTTCCCTGTCTCATGCACTAACCAGACAGACTTGCTACTTTAACTTTGTATCTACTAGAACAACGCTGACTCTGCTAACCTGAGTAAAGCTGGGTGTTATAGCAAGAGATGTAGGTACTGGAAGAGTTGCCTTGGCTCTGAAATCAAAGTTACTCCCTGTATCAAACAACCTTTTAAAATAACAGAAGTTGATTTAAAACTCAGACAAATTCAGAGAAGACCATTCACTGTATGCAGCCGCAAAGGATAAAAGACACACATAGATTTCTCCAGTTATATTGTCAATCATTTCATCAACTATCTACAGCCTGAACATATTTTTTCCCTTCTCAACACAAACACAGAACAACGTTTTCAGAGCATGAGAAGCAGCCAGTTAGAAAAGAATGAGAAACTTGAAGTGATCACTTGATCCTCATAAATGCTGCTAAAGCTGATTTCAGAAGTGGGCCTTTGTCTTCCTAATCCCAGTAATTCCTTTAATTGAAACTACAAAAGTTGTCTTTTTCAGCCAGGAAATACTAGTTCTTCACTCTTAAAGTGACTAAAAGGGTTTTTTCTCAGCCTAGAAGGTATGTAGGATTTGCACAAAACACACTAGCTGCAGGACCAAGAAAAACGAAGGAACTTACAGAAAATTGTCAGACACTTCATTTTCACATACTGAAAAGCAGATGTAATACTGTGAAGTCTATAAGAATGGGGAAGGAAAAAAAAAAAAAAAAGGCAGGGGTTTCTCCTTCCACATTATTTTCCAGGGACTTAAACTAGAAAATTAGTGGTGATGAGTTGTTATGAAGTGAAGAGGAATTATGCCTAACAACAATGGTGTTCCAGTTAAAAGAAGAGTAGAGGACAATTAGGAGACAATTCTGAGTTCTGTTTTATGCTCAGTTAGTGACTTGAAATAAAACACTTTGGCCTGGTTTGAGAGAATGAGGCCACTGAAGGACATCCTTAATGTAAGTGGGGCTTCCACATGGGATCTTGAATCATTCGAGGGCTGGGTTAAGCAATGCAAGGACCATCATAAATCTGATGCTTTGCAAGCAGCAAGTAGACGTTTGAAAAAAAAGCAAAAATTCACCATTGTCAGCTAGAACCTGATTAAGTCCAACAGTAGGAACACTAATTTCTGATTTCCACAGAAACTTAGCCCATGGTGTTATATGCTTTCCCAGCAAAGAACATCACTTTCTCCTGGAGCAGAAGCTGGAGAACAGCAAAGGCTGCACAATCTGTATGTCAGGACACCAGACAATGTACAACTGTGAGACTGAAATCCTCTAAAATGTATTTGTAGTGATGTCTTTAAGAGATGATTCTCCAAAAAGTAAAGGGCTCTCTAAAGAGTCTTTCCAATTATTTCTGCATCTCAAAAATAGCTGGAAAGAGACCTGAAGGATGAAAGCTGGCAGACTTCCACTTCTAAGAATCCAGGCCACAATCCACCTGCTTTAGGATATTTGATCATAATCTAATTGCAGCCTGGTGCTTGTAGGGCCCAGCTGATGATACCCAACAGACTGTATTTGTTTTACATGAAGAAAATAATTAAGCCTTCAAAGAATCAATGGATGTCCATGGTAATGTGTGTACCAACACTATTTCAAAAAAGACTTTTGAAGGAAGTCAGAAAAAAAATGAAAATACACTTGCTTCTATCCACAAGAAAAGAAGGAGAGACAGATTGCAGATGCTTAAGCAATTATGATAATACAAATACCAATACATTACTCCAAAAGTACCCAGCTATCAGCTGTACAACTGCAAATGAAGATTTACAGGTTTCAGTAGCACTGCTCTAGATTCCAGCTTGTATAACAGAGATTGGAATATGACCTGCTGCCATTAAATTGCACAAAGCAATACTTGAAGACTTCTTTGCAAGCTGAAATACAGCGCCAATAAAATGTTTTTTCCATGTGCATCACTGTAAAGTGAAGTATTCTTCAGAAAGAAAATTTTAGATAGCTCAGCAAGCACAGCACTGTGAGCCCAACTTTAAGAAAAGTCAAGGCATAAAAGTGAGGATGATAAAAGGAAATGGTAATTAGTAAGTAATACCAACCACAAAATTAGCAGAGATCACAGGAATGTAACTCATAGCCTTTCTGAAAACATCTTCCACTATTTAGGACTTAGGCACTTTCACTCTTCTTGCTCAGTTTTCCATCAACTGGAGTAGACACAGTTGGTCATGGCAGTTGAGTGAATACAAGTGACTGCACCTTTCCAGCCCTGGGGTCACCATTTAAAGTAAACAGTGCAGTTTAAATGATGAACAGTGCTTTTCCATTCCTATGTGCTGTGATAAGTATTTAAGTATTTACAAAGTTGTTACTAAAAAACAACAATTATTTCAGTTGGTGTACAAACATATTAAACTAGCACCATCCTCTCCGCGTAGCTCCTGTGTGAGACCACACGCCAACTCTGGCAGGCATGACACGTCAAGCACAATCAGGTCACCCCCTTAGTCCTCTCATACATTTAAATACTTTTTTTTAAGTCAGCAGTAGCTAAAAATGAAAGGCAAAATGTCTGCAACTTGAAAGCAGACAGCATATGAGTCTAGTGCACTGAGACTTTTCAAAATTGGCTTTATGCAACAGGAGACTTCCAGCACATGGGCAACTTCAAGCAGAGGCACTTCTCCCTCCATCCAGAGATGTGAAGTTATCCACATGAGAATTTCCTGACCATGACTAAGTACTCTGCTGACTACCCCTGAACACTTTTTTGAGCTTTTTTTCCCCCATTAAGACCTTTCTCTTATTTCACAGAAGCCTAAAACTTCCTATTTCTTTCAGGTTTTGATTACTTCAACACAACGTGCACTATCTAACCAAAAACCTCCTCACTTGTACTTATGCACAGCCTCCTGTTGTATGAGGAAACTCTCAGAGTATTTGCTCATTAATCTCATTTCTAAAGAGGAAAGAGTCCATCTTCTATCACCAGTGCCCTGCAACATCCAGAACTGGATCAACATAATCATTAGCAAAGGGCAAAATTCAACCAGGATGACCAAAAGTTACTTTAAGGAGTTTACACACTTCTACAGCTTTCACTTCCACCAAAAAATGTTTAAATGCTTCACCTAATTCAGTAGTATTTCCAATCCTAATGAAACCAGGGGAACAATGAAAAAGCCACAAGAGAGCGTTTTCTTCTCATTTTTCTTTGACCCAGAACACACTCTTAATTTTTGTGACTTTCACTGGTGAGACAATCAGCTGAATGCTTGAGACTTGAAAACCACTTGGTGACACTACTTGAAGAGGAAGGAGTTGGGCACAAGAAACTTGTGCTACCCACTGAGACTTAATGGTAATGTACCTTAACCAAGATTTTTCTTTTCCTTTATATAAAAATAGTTTAACCTAGCCTAAATTATAGCAGAAAACCTAAAGAACACAAATTGCTTGGTTACTCTTCTTTTAAAAACAGGGGGGGAAAGTGGGAGAGTAATAACTATACACACTTCAAAAGGTATTTCATGTTGATGTCTGCCCCATAAGCCACCTCTGATTTTTAGTTTTTATTTCAGATACATTAATATTAATCCTTTCCTGAAGAACAGGGAGGACTGTGAAGTGACAAAACTTGATTTGAACATCTTGAAAGAGTGAACTTAACTGCATCAATAAGGTCACAATATAGGTCACTAGCAACATCATTTTCACTAGGCTGGTAATAAGTTCTCAGATTTGACATATGACTTCTCTGTCACAAGATGTTAATTATTCCCACTGAGGTAATATGCAGGCCAACACAGAGAAGTGCATATTCTCTACTGATTTATTAGAAACTGTATTAATTTACAAGAATAAACACAGAACTCATTAATTTCAAATAATGCAATTTAGCTACACTGAATTACACCTGTTCCTTAGCTCTACCACAGAACAAAAATACATCAGTTATAATAAAAACCTGAAAAGGATTAAAATATTGAGTCAGGCTGGGGACTATTGCCTTTTTTATTTAATGCATGCATTGTCTATTATGAGCAATTTTCTGAAGGCTATTGCTCTTGCATAATATGCTGTATGAACATGCAGAGGGTGGGGTCCCAACAGCCCCATTCTTTTAATTCACTGAAGTGGAAACAGTCAAGAACAAATGGAAAGCAGAGATCAATTGCTCCCACTGGTGATGTCACCAATTATGAATTCTGTAGAACTGAAATGAATTTACCATCTTGGCTATGTTATTATGGTTACATTGTGTAACATTATGAAAAGCACATTCATCTCATATATAAAATTAGCTGAAATAAATGTATAATTTTTCTCCTTTTGATATACTGTACATGGTAATGATACTTTATCTGTTCTAGCAAGATGTCTCAGGCTCACTTTTTAACTAGTCACAAAACAGCTGTCAGCAGTGCCAGGAAGCAAATTCAAGAAAAAAGGTAAAATTCATTTAGCCACACATCAGCAACATCTGGAGCAATCTCAGAGAGCCACCAAGGAATCTGACAGCCCCATTCCTCCACACTAGTCTACTTGCAAAGGTGAATTGCCTTGCTTTCCAAGGTGTAAATTCCAATGTACAGCGGTAAAAGAAGAGACGTAAATTCAGTCTTCAACTTCAAAAGCAAGCCACCTAACTCAGTGTTACAAGTATCAAATCACCAGCACCATCAAAATAGGAAAAGCAAGCATTGTGCTGTTCTTTTCCAACAATATTCATCACCCAGTGTTATATTGTGTTACACAGATCATGAGTAACTGCAGCTGAGGGTTAGACACACGGCAACCTCCATTGTGTAATAAGACCTTACAGACTTGGGGTAAAGTCTAATCTTTTAAACCACTCCAAGGACATTCAGCAATACTTATTCACCACAGCTTCTAGATAGCTCCAAAGTAATTTTGAGTTTTGGACGTGTGAAAAGAAAAAGGCTTCTCATGGACAACTGACACTCCAAATCTGCCAAGTTTGTGTTCGGAAATGAAAGAGATAAATTAAAAAATTAATTTGTCTTAATAAAATTTGGGAATTGAAATCAGAAAAGATGTGACTACTTTGCAAGGTAGCATGAAATAAAAAGGCTTATTACTAGCTCCTAGCAGATAAATGAGTGCTTTGGCAAGCAGAACAACTCACAAGGGCCTCTCAGATTATGTCGATACCAGGCACATACTAAACTTAAGGAACATCATTACAAAAGGAAGAAAACTGGGAGACAAAAAAGGAAGAAATAAAATCTCTACAAAACCTTAGATTCAACCAGAAATAAGAACTAATGTCAAGAGAGAAGTAAGGCAATTTCAACAAATCAGAAGGAAGGAGCTTTTACATAGTGGAAAGAGGTTGCAGAGAGCATAACAGTAGATAGGAAACCTAAATGATCAGGACAACACTGCAAAATGACATTCTGCACAGTCTGGACATCAAAGAAAAGCACATCAGCTTTGGTTAGAAAATCAGCCTTTGTACAGTGTACTAAGACAGCACTGATCCAGAGCACTTAAATGGAAATGACTGTACTATCTGATGATGTATAAGAGTTCAGAAAATAATTCCAGACACACAAAATTAATTGATGGGCATCTAGCAGCACTGAAAACCTACTTCCCATAATGGCATTTCATTTTAATAGGCAAAGGACAGATAGTGTCCCTCAAATAAAGTTACATATTGCTCTCTAAAACGGCCTGAAAGGAGGTTGAAGTGAGATGCGGGTTGGTCTGTTCACCCAGGTAGCATGTGACAGGTCAAGAGAACACGGCCTCAAGTTGCACCAGGGGCAGTTTAGATTGGATATTAGGAAAACTTCCTTCACTAAGAGGGTGCTTAAGCATTTGAACAGGCTGCCTAAGGAAATGGTTGGATACCCACCCTGGTGGTAGTTAAAAATGTGTACACGTGGCACTCAGGAACACTGTTTAGTGATGGACTGCACAGTGTTTGGGTAATGGTTGAACTCGATCTTAGAGATCTTTTCCAACCTTAATGATTCTGTGATGACACCTATCTAAATGGTCTGTACATCCATTTGGCCTCTCACTCCACAACTGAAAGACAAGATTCCCATGAAAAGGCTGCTTTGCAAGACTAAGGTTCTCCTTTCAAATTTTATTCTTATTATTTATATTGCTGTAAGAACCAAGGATCAGACTCTATGACACTGAACACATTACGGGAGAGCCTTCTAGCCAAGAGATAAAAACCTTAATATAGCAATTACACAAAGAGTGGAAGGAAGATGGTGATGAAATGCATGTCAAGACACAAAATCACTTGTCCAGGGTGCAAATTGGAAGAACCGCCAGGAAAACAATTGTACATGTCTGTGCTACCTTCTGCTCCTAATCTGAAATCAGAAATATGTGTGAAGAAATTCAAAATTGTGCAAGGAAATTATGTGCATTTTTTCTAATCCAAATCAATAGTACTGCTGATAATAACATTCTAAAGGAACAAAATAATAGCCTGTCAAGGACAAATATGAACTGCCCTCTCCTGGACAAAACTGGAACACCCAAATATCTCATTAACCTGATTTGATATCTACAACACAGCAGAAAACATATCACTGCTTTGAGCCCCTGGAAATTCTTTGAGGATGGACCCTGAATTCTCTGACCAGCACCCAAAACTACAGGTGTCCCTGTCGTGACACATGAGGAATCATGCTCTCGCTAATCTGATGCAATACACCATCAGGCAATCGCCACCTGATCATGGCAGTACGTAATAATGGCTTCTCAGCTATAAACGTCAAGTGAAGGACTACCAGAGACCCAAGACTTACTGAAGCTTGAACGAGCAATAACAGCCCTCCTCCCCACCCCAATACAAACACCAACCAAACTGCTGTCACTTCTAGCAAAACTGAGAGAAAAGAGCTTTGGGAAAACCCTGCTACAGAACATACAGCTTCCCTTTGTCTTCCCTACAGCAGTGTTGTACAAGAAAACCAAGGTGACTATGCAAAGGACATTCAGAAACATCCTGCAACAAGGCCAAATCCAGCAAGCTGCTGAGTAAGTACCTCCCACAAGGTGCCGAGTGCCCCTGACTCCTGCTTGCCGTTATATCGCGGAAGCCTTGACACATTCGGACGTATGGAGGACACCCATTATTTTAGCCATTTGAAAGGGAGTCTGATTGATATAAGACCCCCACAGGGGCAGTAGAAGATGGCTGCAGTCTGCACAGAGAAATAGGAAGGTCAGAAGGAGAGGTAGGGGGACTGCACTGAGTCAGATTTAAAAAATAAATACCACGTCCCCCTACCAGAGCTTTGGAAATGACCTACACATCATTCTGTCAAATAGTTTCAGTGGTGATACAGCCCAACCTAATAGCAGTGGCAGCAGCCCTGATTGGGACTGGGCAGTGGGGAGATGCAAATGTGCAACAGAGAGAGTTTGCTTTTCCCTGTGTGCAGGTCTGGAGCTCACAGCAGCAAAGTGTACTTGGGACCACAATAACAGCTTTCTTTTTGCTACATTTTAGAAACATTAATTGGCTTCCATCAATTAAGAAGTTTTTTTAAACACACAAATACCCTATTAAACCCTATTAGTATTGGATAGTTTACTAGATGTACAGAATAAAAGAAGCATTGGCTTCCACTAGTTAGCAAACATACCTAAAGATAAATTTTTTGCTTTGGTTTAAGAGAGTGAGGACGGGTAAATTACAGAAACAATCCTATAATATACATTTTCTGCCTAGAAAACCTAGTTTCAGAGTCAGTATTTCTAGAAATGTAAGTACTGAAACCACACTTTAGTTGTCACTAAATTCATTATCACATTAACTAGGTCTAAATTATTAAACCTTAATGATGTAGGTTCTCAAAATGTGTTGGGCTTTATTTTCCCACACAGAATCAATGTTAAACATTAGCAGTATAAATTAAGTAATACTTTACTGTGGCATGCTGCTGCTTTGAATTGAGTTACCCCAGGAAGATGTATATTCATGGCTACAGGCTCTCTTTGGCCTCCTAGCGAGGATGATATAGTTTATTGTAACAAATGAGCAGTCGACCTGTAATGACTTAAATGATATATACATTTTTGCCAATGAAAATGTACCAGTGAGGGCCTTTCTGCTTAAGGGAATGGGAAGAAAACAGGAGCATGTACTATAAACATGATTTCCATGAAAGCCTGGGGGAGCATCTCCCTTTACACAGTTTAGAAGCATGGCGCATATCACAAAACATTTTAGGATAGTTAAATTAATAGAATATAGACTCAGGCAAATTCGGGAAGGATAATTTTTTAAAAAGAGTATTTCAGCTTTAACGCTGTGCTGCTTTTTTCTCCTTAGCATTCAATCTGAACTGTGCAAAAGACAGGAGACTATACAGTTATCGTCTTGATGCAATTTACGGGTCCTTAAAAAAGAAAGTATTTATATTGTGAAGTCACCGTAACTATTGTCACATATTAGTGCTGAGCTTCAGTTTCTTTTCTTGCTATTTCTTTTACAGACCCAAAGGGCTCATAAATTGCAACGAGTAGTTTTATCTGATAGTGTAAAGGCTATAGCAGTGCACACTTTGCAGTGATACTTGAAAGAGAGCAAGGTAAATACAACATCTCGTATTGCTTTTCCAGGATGCTACAATCAGGCTGAATAGCAATGGATGCCAGCTTGTTAAAGCCACCAGTGACTATCACCAACACACACTAACAGGTTGAGAAGAACAAATTAAAGACTGATAATCCAGGCCACTTGCTACAGATCCCTTGGCTTAGCTGCAGAGTCTCTCACACCTCATTTGCAAGTGTAAAATGAATGCTGCATCTGCCCAGATACACAATCAGAGACTACTGAACCGGAAAAAGGTACATGATAACAGAGATGGAGACTGTAGTCAGTGTAAGGGAGAGTTGCTTTCCCTCCACTGTTTGAAGTATCAGGAGGTGAAAGAAATATTTCCTCTAACTATCATGAAGTACAAAAGACAAGTTACCAGAGGCAGATGACAGAAACTTACACCTGACCCAGGAAATAAAGAGAAAAAGGACGAGACAAGCTTACTAACGTTGGTGGTTTGGTACAGTCCTATGAGTGGGACTGGAGATTCAGATGTCTCGTGCCTCTGACAATATCCAAGTGATCCAACATTCTCTCATATTCCTGTAATAATTACACGATGACTTTTCAACAAAATCTTGCTGAACAAGATCTTTCAGTACTGCAAAGGCAGCCTATCTCATTCATACCAGCCAGGGTGAAGTGTAAAGAGATACATGGAGCAAGTTCCATCCCCACTTAACTAAAGGACAGAACTGCCAATGCCAGTTGGAGCAGCTGGACCATAAAGGTGATCACAGCATGGTGGCATATGATGCTCTGGTTTCCTGCTGGGGTTGTGTATGTGATAGACCTTTGTATACGAGACTGCTATTTTCAACTGCACTGAAGTAAGTCAACAGAAAATTTGCATCCCAGCCTTCCCAGGAGAGCAATACACTGTCAACACAATGCAACAAGTTAGATAATCACACAGAATTTTAAGTGAAAACAGCCACAATATCCACAAATACAAAATTGACAAAAACCCAAAAATCCACAAACAAAGAAAAAACTACCACTACCACCACCCCTAAATGAACAAACCCAAAACTAAAAATCCCAAACAAATGAAAAAAATCCCACAAACCTAAAATCCAGGCAGCTCTTGGGAGGCAAAAAGAAAAACTGCAGTTTCAGCTACTACCTGAAACATTTTTACCTCCACTGCAAAAACTTGCAGTCGCATTCCCATATTCTGAAAGTACTTACAGGTAGTCAATATTTCAGAAATGCGAATCACTGCCTTTAGTCATTTCACACCTGGATTCCCTTTTTTCTGACTGTTGTGAAATCTACAAATGACTGATATTTAGAAGTAGGACTATGAGACACAACCTTGGCTATCATCCATATTAAATAGTAAATAACACACCAAAAAAACCCCCAATAGACCAACAAAAGCTACTGTGTTACTGGTGAGTTTTGCAAAATTTCAGATTTACCTTTTCTTTTCTAACAGGTGCCTTTTGACTAGAGCTCCATTTTCACACATTTTATTGGTCTAAAGGCAAGCAATTTCTAGAAAGTTAACAACAAAACAGACTAATTTCACCGGTCTTATCCTGCTTGCAATTAAAGATTATGCTTTATGCTATTGCCAGCTGGCTTCTAAGAACTCCTATTTCTGAGTCTTTTTTGAAAAATTAGACTAGCTACAGATGCTGCCTTATGAGAAAAGGGGCATTAGCTCTTAAAACAAAGTTATTCACAATCATCTCAACCTGGTACAGTACCAAACATTGCTGGTATACATCAAGTATGTCCAGAAATGCTTCTACAGTACTGTCTGGTTATAGCTCTGCTTTTGCTACAGTATCTTGAAAAGACTGGAACATAATAGTTTCTGTTAGAGAAGATGACTTTCTCATTCGCTTATCATCAGAAATGGTTTGAGTCAAAGGCTGCTTTCACTAACACTTGTCCTAAAGAAATCGGCTTAGGAGTACTATGCATCAATCTACTTCTACATTGAAATACTTATTCAAAAAGAAGAGAAAATTGTATAGTGCTGTAAGAGTCTTCCACTAACAACTAATGCATGTTGTATTGAAAGTATACTGTTCGAGCTGCAGAAACTGCCATAGTAATAATGGTGGCCAGACACAAAATAAAACGAAACCTGGATTTCCATTTAAATAGTATGCTTACAACTAGAATTATTTTTATTTATGTATTTCCTCTTGGGTTTCATTCCTGACACAGGGGATCTTTAGCTCCCAGAACCCTATTGCAGCATTTTTATACAACAGCAATTCAGGTACACACTATAGTTTAGAGAATATTTCTAGCCCATGGGAATGAGTTTTCCACTCATGCAACTTTAAGGACATACAGTGCTATTGCCTCCAAAGTAGTAATAAAGCCCTTCCTTGACTCATTTGGTTCAACCACTCTGGCTCTCAAGTCTATCTGTTCCACTTGTTTAGTAAACTCACAAAATGCAGCAAATTGCTTCCCTTCTTCTATCTGAATACTGCTCAGAGGACCACAGAAGAGGGTCTGTTTCCAGTGTCATATTAAAACTGCTCCATCAGTGCCAGTGCCATGACCAGTAACAGCAGAATTAGGCTGGGCATCTCTTGCGTGTTTTTAGGTACCATGGCAACACAACAACAGTAGGCCTGGGTTTGAGAGTGTAATGTTACCATCTATTTACACAACCTCTAATAAACAACAGCTTTGTGCTTCCTCTAAAAAGGAAATTAACCTGAGGAATGAAAAAGGGGTTTAATCTATTTCCTAAGAACAGCAAAGGTTCCAAAGTTTCATCATGATGACATCGCATCTGGACGGAGAATGCACACGTGCACCACAGAGAGGGATAAATTCAGAGTAACAAAAACTAAACACACCAGATATTAGGCCATCAAATTCTAACACTGTCATCATCCCCGTACTACATATTCCAGAGAAATTAAACAATACATCCAAATTTAAAGAATTTACATGTAATGATACTCTTTACTTCTGTAACGGCCATCTCTTGAGCATACTGCCAGGATCTTGTTCCACACAAACAGAACCAGAAAGCACGTACTGCCACCAAGCAACTGACCAGTTGAGAGGGGATCTTACTATTTATATAAAGAACTAAAGAGAAAGTGCCAAGAGGATGGAGCCTTCTTCTCAGTGGTGCCAAGCAATAGGACAAGAAGCAGCCAGCAGAAACTGATGCACATGAACTCCACCTGAAGGTGAAGAAGAATTTCTTTACTATGGATGCAGGTGACTGCACACTGGAACAGATTGCCCAGAGTGGGTGGGGAGTCTCTCTTCCTGGAGATATTCAAGAAATGTCTGGACATATTCCTGTGTCGTGGGCTCTAGAATGACCCTGCTTAAGCAAGGAGGTGGGACCAGATCCACCCACTGTGGCTCCTTCCAACCTGACCCATTCTGAGATGCAGCAACCACTTTAAAGGTAACACACATCTCTGGAAAGCATGTACCTCAGAAAAAGATCCTTGAGAAACATGAGGGGGACCACAGTAAGAGGCTACAGTCACAGCACACCAACCAGATCACCAATGGGCATCCCAGAGAATCAGATACTGAGAAAAACAATAAGATGTTCAAGACACTGCAAAGTGTAGGAGTTGCATTTGGCTGACACAGTTCTTACACTGCTCCCACTCCGGATTAGTTCATTGTACACACAGAAACCAAACTGCTGTAGTGCAGTTTTAAGTGAGAACAGTGTAACAGCCAAGTATACAGGAGGTCTCAGCCAAAAGCAGGGAGGTGCAGATAGCTAAGCATTTTCGACTGGGAAACAAATGACATTATGCGCCAGATAAACAGACAAAGGAATGCAAAACCGCCAAATCTGTTTGCCATTGCATCAGTACATTACACTGAATTTCATTGTTCCCACTTTCAACTGTCCAAGGTCAGCCACTTATAGAAATTATGTACTTAAATTTACTGTGTCATCCTTAATTAAAATGAGAAACTTTAATGTTTGGTGCAACTCCATCTGTCTACTTCCATTTAACAGAAATTTCTTTATGTGGCTAGAGGATAAATTCCATATCTTAGCATAAGATGGAAAAAGTATAAACCTCTTAACATAGTCATAACTATTGTTCCTACTCTGAAAGACACCATTACATCCAAGGTACAGTACTAAACTGTAGCAGCTTCTTTTAGGTTACTCCCAGCCAAGCAAAATTTCTTTAGGGACCTTTTCAATGATCAGCTTTTCTGAACACAAAATGAAATTATGTTGTATGTTTTGGCTACTCACAGCAGCACCTTTACATTATGTCTGGTTCTTGATTGCTGGTTTTATGCTAACACATTGGTGTTCTGAGTATTTATAACATATTGTTGCATTTGTTATTAATACAGCAGTGTGCTGGGGAGGGATTAAGAATTGATAAAACACTCTTACATCTGCATTTATAGTATTTAAAAATAAGGTAGTACATACACAGTCCACAGGGTTTACCCAGAGAGATGTGTTTCCTGAGCAACTTCTTCATTCTGCCTTGGGCAGGATGCAGGTCATGGGTGTGGATAAAGGATCTCATTGGAACATGACGGTGAAAATTTAGAAGCAATATAATCTACAGTTTGAAAAATGCTAAAACTGGAAGTTCTGTCCCACATCATTTATATGCTGTGGGGCAATTTTTAAGAGCATTTGACTGCCTAAAGATGGTACATCATGAGACTCCCATAGGAGTCTCAATCTCACCCTTAAAGTTCTTTTGGCTCACAAAATAGAAGTAGTTAAACCACAAACTGAAGCCACAATTGGTTTGACAAGCTCTGAGAGGCAGTAACATTTCAAGCAGGTCTAACCTAAGACCAGAGTGGGTGCAGAACATAATTCCTAGGCACCTGCAAAGACTGCATAGATATATGAGGGTTTAAGTGGAGAGAACAGTGCACAAACACACTTTGTCTAGCTCTGAGTTTTCCCCATTTCCACACCAAACTTCCCTTTTGTCACCTGCAGAGATCTTATATCTGTGTTCCACCTATTCTGATAAACCCAGATTTGGTCTTTTCTGAGGGTTGTGGGTACCAGGAACTCCACACCATCAACCACTGCAGAGACCCCTGCCTGCCCCTCCTGTCGGGCGGTTTCCTACCAAAGGGCCACACACTCCAATGTGCACCATCCATGTCCAACCTTTCTATGCCTTGGCAAAGCAGGCACAAGTTAGCAGGATGTATCACATGCCTTTCCCAGGTTTCCAACTCCTATTGGGAGAACACTTCAGTGAACCTGAGCAATATGAAAGTGGAACAATCTGCCAAAGGACTGTTTGCACACCAGCAGCCACCAGGGAGCATGGAAGATTTTTGCATATTCTGCCTAAAGGCATTTTGCTGGGTGAAAGGTGGGTAGTTTGGGCAGAGTTAAGGAAAAGTCATATCAGTCTGCCTCTACCCAAGTAACAAAGTAGATTGCTGAAATGCCCCTGCAGTTGTGTCTGGCTGCTCCCAGAAGCCTCAACTTCTTACTCTTCACAAAAACTTATCTCCAGCTTCAGCTCTCACACTCCTTTAATCCCTTCCAAAGGGCACTTTCCAACACCTCTATCCCTCTACTCACTCTTTCTACCAATCCTGCAGTGTTTCGATCTTCTCAGCTCTATTTCTAAAAGAGGAACATGAACATGTTTTATTTCAGATGCACAGGCAATTTTTAGCCTCATGTTGCTTCTGGAGTAAACCTTGCCTAAGGACTACGTTAGTCTGCAGAAACTGGTGATACAAATAATAAAATTATTTACTGAAAACTCGTTATTTTAAACTAAAAAAACATTCTTAAACTACACCCTAAAAGCTGATACAGCCCATGGGCAGTTATAAGAGGACCGTCCCATGGGAGGCAATATTTCACAATGGCAAATCCATGGGCAAGCCATTTATGAACTATGTAGCCACAAAAAAACTAATATTCTTATAAGAAAATCCATAGCAAAACAAGAAAGACTCCACTCTTCCTATTAAATTAAAAAAATAATTGTTCAAGGAATAAATTAACTAAAAGTACTAAGTTTTATCTTTTCATATAATCAGCAAAAAAGTAAACAGTTCAATAAGGGAAAACAGATATTTTAAAGGTTTCCTTCTAGTTTCTAGGTTTTTTTTCTTTCTTTTTAGTATCAATTAATAAAATTTCTTCTCTATACTTTAAGTTCAAATAATTGTGCTCCCTTTTTAGTACTATCTCCCAGCAAAAATTAAGAAAAATATATTTTCATAGGTGGACTAGCCCTTGGCCAGTGTCAGACCATAACATTCTTAGTTCCCTGACCAGAAATCAAAACTTAATAAACAAACCCATAACACTGGTAAAAGGAAAAGCAAATGGTACCAATAAAGCAACTTGTTTCTAACTGACTGTACAGGCCCTAATTTATGTGGCTTTAGTTGTAAAGGTGTTCACAGAAGTCAACAGCTCTAATAACCTGGAATACAGCTGTATCACAATAATTAGAGGATAAAAACTTCAGTCCCTTTGGTTAGAGAAAATTGTATTTGTGGGTGTGGCAGCTAACAGAGCGGATGTTACAGTCAAGTCCTGAGCGACGTTTCCCTTGGTGCCATTTTTTTGGACACAGAAATGTATCACTTCCTGCGGGTGCCGGGTTGGTTTCAAGCATTTGTGGATGGGAACGCTAAACTATGTAGATAAATTTCCGAAGATGAATGAGCATCTGCACTCCAATATAATTTATATGTAATAATACACATTATTTATACACTTGAAGGCTCTGCAAGCCAAAACATCACCATTTTGTCTATTTTCTGAATGTATAAATAAGAGATAGGATTGTAGAGGAATTATATTGAACAGCAAAGGCTCATTTATCTTTTTAAATTTACTTGCATACCCCTTACACAAGGAAAAATAATACCATCCACAATTTACAGAGAAATAAAATCAGTCAGATTCAAGGCTATATAAAGTGTTATGGTAACATGTTCAAATTAGGTAAATTCAGCCTTTTTCAAATTCATTAATCCCCACTATAAGCTAAACTCAGTTTTAACTCTACAGGTGCAGAAAGCATGATGCAAAGGCAGGTCAGGTGAGCTGAAAACAAAGAACAGCTCTTCTAAGTGGGGCCAAATATTTTGTTCACTTACACCAAGATAACAGCCAGAGGCTGAAAGTTATTCTTCTAGTCTTGCAGATTGAAGTCACAGCATAATCTGCCCTAAGGAAAGAAACACTTGCTCAAGCTTTAACTATCTCTAGACTCCAGTATATGTAAATTGAAATACCATTTCTAACACCACAGCTCATCTCTACTGTGCATAATTAACTCCTGTACAAAAAGAACCTACATAACACACTTATTACCAGCAATTAAAAACTCACTCTTCTTATGTCAAGTGAATAGAATTAACATCCTTTAGTTACACCATTTGGAAGAATATATTTTGAAAACATTTTTCCAGTCTTGTAATGTAAACTTCTTTTTTTTTTTTAGAATAGTAAGTCCAATGTTAGAAGGTCAGATCCCTCTGTCCTCTTCATAACCACTCTTCCTTTTTATACAACCTAGTCTTTCAATACATAAAACTCACTATGGTTTCTGTTTCATGCCCTGGGAAAACCCAGTTTTAATGACTCAGGTAAGGTTACTGTTTTCTTGCAGGAGAGTTAAGACTCTGTGACAAAACCACCAGAACACAGATGTCAGAAAAGCTAATCCAAAGCCACTGAATTTAAAGGAGACATTTCAGTTTAGATATCAACAATTCAGTCAATAGTTATGCTCATTCTCCTCTAACTGCTCTCTCCCCTTACATTTTTTAACCTTTTCTTTGCCACACCTGAACTTCATAGCACCTTTAATGCAGAAAGATTTAATGCACTGGGATTTCTCACTTTCATCAGAGATGTACTAAAATATTTAAAACTGAAAAATACACCAAATCCCACATGAAAATGATAGGGTTTAGAGCACTTTTCTCCTTACAAGTTATAAAAGGAGAAATCATCCTGGTGAAAGAACCACCAAATCAAAGAACACCACAGTCCTTCCTAATGAGGATTCTTTTTGTTTTTTTACACCATACAGACATAGTCAACTTCTTCACAAAGCAAAGAATCAGGGAAGGATAAATCAAAACAACTCAAAATTTCCTTATGTAGTCTGGAAAATCCCTTTCTCAACAGAGACAATTTTAAAGGAATCAAAGCTAGAATCTAGGTTTCCTGTTTCTCCAGTCACAGATACAATTGCTCATTGTACTTTCTTCAATGTGATGCAATTCTTTAGATACCACTTCTGGTATGGTCTGGTTAAAACCAGGACAGGGTGCTAAAATTTCTGCTGCAAACTGCACAAGTAAATAAGTGATGTTTAAGTGCACTGTTGGATGAAAGCTTTATAGATTCAGAAATATTTTTCATGTGCTCAGTTTTGCAGCATATACCTCCTTAAATCCTTATGGCAGCATCACATGAGGCCACAGCCAGGGAGTTCCCAATCCACCAGTCTATTCCTGTATCATTTTTTTCTCTGCACACATTCCAAACCAAAACAAAAAGTACCAAACAGCAGAACTAAAGCTTGATAAAATGACAACAGAAGATAAAGTATTTCTTAAAATATAAACAGCCAGAAGCAAATGTAATCACATTCTTCCTATACTTTGGAAGGCAGTACATAAATACAGGAGTACCTCATTTGAACTACTGAATTGAACTTGATATCCAGGTCTGGGTAAGCTGACTTCCAATGCTGACTTTTTTTATTCACTAGAGTAAAAGAACATCTATACATTTACAAATACTATTTCAGATGTTTTGTTTGCACTAAAAAATGAGGAAAAAAAAATTCAAGATGCATCTGAATTAGACATCACCAGAGCAGATTTTAATTCTTAAATATAACAGCTTAAAAAATAAAAAAAAAAAACCAACAGAAAAAAAACCAACCAACTAAGACATTCATGAATGCTGTCCTTCCCAGGCTGAAAGAGGGAAAGTAAGTGACAGCAGACAGGAGATTTTCACTGGTAAAAATGCATTTTCAAGTGTTTCTTAGCTAGAATCCATTCAAGCCATGGACCATGGAAACAGCTTCCCTCTGCCGAACAAGAAAGCACTTCTTTATTGTGAATATTAACCAAAGTTAAATAATAAAATTTAAAATGTAACTGCTTCCCTGGGTGCTCACAGATGTCAGGTGACCTCTTGAACATATCTTTCCAATATATGTCAAGACCATTGGACATTTTCTTGACATCCCAGTCAGGAATTTGCAGAATGGGACAGCCGAGGCCCCCGCCACCGTTCAGATGCCCAAACAAATTGGATGGGACACTCCATTTAAAGGATGCCAGTCCAGATAAGTTTGGTTAGGGACAGAGATGGAAGGAAGGGTCAGTCCTTTTTCAGCACAACGAACATACAGAATGGCTTTGTGCTGGTATCTCATGAAAAGGCAGCACAGCAGAGGAGCAAAGGTCATACTAACATTTAAAAGAGCTGTTTTGTCTAAACTATTCTTTCTTGAATTTGAGAAGAGTGTGTTTGTAGGGGGGGGGGGTTCTGTTTCAATTAAACATGCACAAGAAAGAGAAGAGATGATGGAAAATAGACATAGCTTCTCTCAGAAATACACAATTTCCATCCCTGTCAGGAATCCTCTCCCGAATTCTGCAATAGCTATGAAAAGATGACTGCCTGCATTTCAGTTAGGGAGCTGAAAGCAGCAGCAAGCAAGACTCCTATCCAGCAAAACCATCTTTTTTGCTATTGTAGCAATTTCTAGTGTGGAAACAGTAGGAATTTACAGTCAGTACTGACTATCCTCCTAAGTGCTACCATCTAGATAAGTCTGTACTTCAAAGATAATACACACTGAATTGGATCGGTAACTTCTTGTCACTCCACTCACCCACACATGCCTTTATGTCTAATTTCCAAGCCTGGGAAGAAGGCTACAAGCTTAGCATGGAGACAGGAGCGCTTTCTCTGGAACAGGGCATGCACAGCTGAGCACCCACTGCGGTCACCACACCCTCACAATCTTCAGACATCGTTATGAGACAGGTATGCCTGTGGAAAACTAGACTTAGGCTAATCTAAGAACAGACTTGTTTAGCAGCATGGAAGCTGATTCACCCTGTTTTGCAAGCAGGTTTCACATCCAACGCCAAGCTTAGTGCTGCTGTGGTCAGATTACAAACATTTCAGCTGGCTGCTTTGAGATCAGTTCATGCAAGCTCTTCATCAGCAGCTCTCAGACAGCCCTGCCACTCCAGCAGCCACCTCACACCCCACGGCTTTGACAAGTACTTCACCACTGAGAGGGGACATTGCCCAGGAACTCCTGGGAACACGGTGAAGGAATGTGCTAATGAAACGACAGCTCAGTCCAACGGGTGCAACATGGAGATCCACTGAGCCAGCTTCACCCAGGGAAAGTGCAGACAGAGCAGAAGTGACACTTACAGCAGTCAATGACACCTCTGAAGGATGCATTGCGGCAATCCCAGGTTTTTGTCACCTCGCCATCCCTGCTCCCCACACAGTCAGCCCTTTCTTGGCTTAGAGCATCCCCGGCACCACAAAAGCCTTAGCTGACATCCCCAAATGCACTGGCACTCCCAATCCCTGCCACTCCTTCCTCCCTTACAAGATACAACCCACCTGCAGCCCTCCCTTTGACAAGGCTTTCATTTGATTATAAACTCTTTTGGGCAAAGATGATCTTTTATTATGTGTTGGTACAGTGCCCAGAAAAGTGGAGTTCTGATCTCAAGGCACTACTGTAACATAAATAACAATAATTCACTCCTACTATCCTTCACTAACTCCAGGAGTTTCACTGGGAGATGGCAAGTCATGCTAACATGCCTTTCTACAGCACAGAAATAAATCATTTTTTCACATTCCAGTATTTTGGGGAGAAGAAGGAAACAGAAAACGCAAAATGAATCTAAACCACATTTGATTCTTTAAATCTATAATAAATCTAAATGATGTAGCAGAACATAAAATTCTCACATGCAGAGTCAAGGACTGAATATTCTATTCATGTGCGAGAGTCATTTATTCATTTATAATTAGATAAAATGAACCGCAATTTTTTAAGGAAAAAATTTGCATGTGGCAACAGTAATGTATTACAGAAGGGTGGCACTTTGTTACCATCCATTTGTTAGTCAGGACACTAGAGCTGCAATTTAATAGACAAGAAATAAGTACAGGAGAGGAAGGGAAAAAATTAAATTCCGCGTGATCAGCAAGGTTTCGAACAATCGCTAGCCAACTGAAGTGGGTGCCATATCTATAAGTCATTTTGTTTTATAGGCCATTAGGATCTCCTGAGAGAGGCTGCATGGAGACCGCTGCTTTTTGTTGAAATTAAAATGTCAGAGAAAAAGAAATAGAACAAAACAGGGAATCTGCAATTAATTACAAGGCCATAAAAATTCAATAATCAGGAGGCAGTGCTGCTGTAGGCACAGCGGTATCTGATTCAGGCTAACAGGAATGGAATACATTAATCTTTTCAAATTAGTTTTTTAATCTGACAGGGATATATAGTGACGTGTTCTTTTACTGTTTGAGCAGAGCTGCTGTCTAATATATAATGCTGAGTGTCTGGAATTAGGACATCTATAGCCGTTTTGTGACTACAACATTTTCACGGCATTTATTCAACCCTATCTGTACACCTGTCCAACAGTAATCAGGCAAACATGTTCAAAGTTCATATCCTAGATACTGCTCATGAAAAAAAGAATTAAAATGCTGGGATTAACACAAAATAGCTGGTCCCCAAAACAAGCTTGGCTCAAGGCTGCTTAAAATGACAGTCCGCCCTTCAGGATATATCACCAGGCTTTGAAACTGGCTTCCCATTCCATGTCTACATTGAATTCTCTTCTTTCTCCCTCAAAAGTGACTTGCAAAGAGACTGTCTTCATGCTGCCATGTTTTGTGTCC
Source organism: Bombycilla garrulus (assembly GCA_013400315.1). NCBI lineage: Eukaryota > Metazoa > Chordata > Aves > Passeriformes > Bombycillidae > Bombycilla > Bombycilla garrulus. The sequence continues at coordinate 468,151 of VXBU01012387.1, forward strand.
TTTATTCCTACAGAGTGAAGCCCTAAGAGTTTCAGAGATTGCAGGACTTTTTTATTTTTCCCATTAAACACCCATGACATTGCTCAGACCTATTCTTCTGGTGAAGGCTTCCCCAGTCTTCCTAGTGACCCTTTTAAGGAGACAAAAAAGCACTCTAGAGTTTCACATGCTACTTAGACTCTCAAGGTGGATGTATGCTTACTGAACACCACTTACCCAAAGCATGTGTTCAGTCTCAGAGTTAGAGAAATATACAAAGATTATCTGACACTAGTTTTTGCACAAACATATTCTCCTATTTATGGCTAGGCTTTACCCCTAATTCTATTCAAATTACATTTTGGAAAAAAAAGACTTTCCTACTATATGAAAACCCAGGAGTCAGGTCCTTCTTTCTCCACCTGCCCAAAGACCTTTCTTTACAAAACTATGTAAAAACCTCCCAAAGCCTACTTCTACACTTTCTCTCACATGATTCATTAGAAAAAAAGGCACAGAAAATCCTCTTTTTACATTGTTCAGAAATCACTTCTCATGTTTTCTAAGTAGAGATTTTTTTAATACAGAATCACCCTGATGCTGCCCTACTGAGAACAGCAATATGATTATCAAAGCCTCCTGGCTCAAAGCTTTCCTGTAGGTGGCTAAAATCACTGCCATTCTGTCTGTCCTGGGTGCACTGGGCACACTCATTTTGCTCCATTTGAGATTTCAGTCCTGTCAGCATACAAGCCAAGAAAAACAACCTCCCCAGGTGAACATTAAATGTCTAAGCTCAGATTGAATTAAGACTTTTCACCTTTGGCTAATTCCATTTGTAGTTTACAGGTATTTTTTTCCAAACAAATTCCAGTGCACTCACTTGATAAGATGCTTTTCAGTTCTTCACAGTTCTTGATGTAAAGTAACATCATTTATGCATTCATTGCTTTTCCTTCAAGGCAGAATAAATGGCCATGGATGCATGCCTTCCATGAATCCTTCAAAAGGATAAATATTATCTTCATGTGGATATAGATGAAAGACAGGAAGAGGGAGAGAGCAAGAAAGCAAGGCCTAATACTTTGAGACAGGATTTGCAGGTCAAAATAAATAGTAGCTCCCTTTAGGAGACATGTTCCAAGCACAGGAAATGGTACAAAAAGCTTCCTGCAATAGGCATTAATTATTTTCTATACATTGCTTTTCTTTTCAATCATGATGACAGCAGGGCTCTACCTTCTGTGGTTAGTTTATCTGATATGCTTTTCCTACATATTTCCATTACATTTATGCACATGAGCACATCCACACTCAAGGAAAACAGAGGGTAAAAACTTGCCTCCACTGAGGTCATCAACTATAATTATAACTGCAGCAAGAACTTCCCCCTAGATCTCCATAATGAATTGATCTATCCTACCTCTCTACTATCCCTCAGTGTTTAAAAACATGCTTTAGCAATTTCGATGCAAGATGACTACATTTTCTCATCATAATCCTCCATTATCAAATTCCTCTCATCAGAATGGGTCCCAAGATACACTTTTCTGACTACAAAAGTCATGTGTAGTGAAAACGTACCCTTGACAATGTTTGAGCACAGCACCCATTCCATTTAACATCATCTTAGTCCACAACTTGGATGTGGAAGACAAAAGCACTGTATGTGACAAAAACTTCAGGGGAAATTCAGGCAGACATATTTCCTGAGTTGTAGTACAGCCTGTAGTACTTCGGTTCCATCTCTGCTAAAATTACGCTGCTGCATGGGAGGCACAGTGTAATGAACAGACCGGGGAGAATTAACTCTCATGCTCACATCCTAAATGTGGCCTCACTAGCTAAGAGGTAAAACCAGAGCTAGAAAAAAAATAGCTTAAAATTAATACATTAAAACATTTCCCTGTTCATAAAGTGTAATGACAACATTGAACAGAATATTACTTCCATAAATGTTAATGGCTCAAAATTATTTGCAGTATCATCACTGCAAGTTGTCCACCACACGTGTTAAACAAGCTGGGTCTCCTCGCTCATTCAGTCTACTTTCCAATCCCATGAGACAAGCATAAGCAATTGGAAAGACACAAAAAAATGTTGTCAAATTTAAAAAGCTTCCAATACACTCCTACTGCTGTTTCAAGAAAAACAAAGCATGCACAAATATATCATAGCGGGGGCCTCAATACAACAAACTAATTTATTTTAAAATTTGAAAAAGAACTTAAATGTCAACCTATTGCACAATTGTCCAGCTCTGCTTGACACAGCATGACTTTGTCTACACAACAAACTGACAGTTTTGAACACAGTTTCACAGCTGTCCACCATTATTCAGAGTCAAATATTAGAAGCACTGGAAACCAGGCCAGTCTATTTTAAACAGCAGATACCCAACCCTGAAATTAATAAAGCTTGGGAGACAGTAGCTGTAACCTGTGCCAGTATCCTCACACCTCTACTACCACTTAAGTTGCACCAGTGGATAGTGACTGGGAGAACATTTTTTAAAAACCCTCTAACTTATATACAGCATCCACAAGAGAGTGTAGAATGGTTCCCTGGGCTCCTTTTTCGCTACTGTCCAGGCTCTGAGGATAAACAGATGTCTCTTGAAACATGTCCTGTTGGCAAGAGCCAGCAGCCTTAAATTCATTTAGGACAATGACACGTACCAGTGTAAATATTCATTGTGACTTATGGGGAAATTAACCATGCAGCTCTGATTAGCAATAACAGAGACACAAACAGCTAGTATCTACAACTCAAAATGGATATTAAACATACACCATTGTTTCTCGCAGTCCCTTTACTTTAACAGAGAAGTAACACATTGTAGAAATTGCCAAAAAAGAGAAAATACCTTCCAGTTCTCTTGCATTCTGTTCAGCTAAACACTAAGTGTTTAAGCACCTTGTTATAACCACAGGACTTATTATATCTATATAAAGATGATAACCTGACATCTTTTAACATGAAAAAAAAAACCAAACTTTGAGTTTGGAAGACTAGGCAGTCTTCCAGTAGTAAGACACATTCCTGGTGCTATCAAGATTATTTTTTTGTAGAAGGGTCTTCAAAGTAATGTATATGTTCACAGTAAGTTATCAAAAAAGATACAAAAAGTAGACAGTCATAACAAGTTGATAAGATAACAAGATAACGAAATAATGTTTAACCAACCTGAAAGCCTTCTACAAGATGGCTGGCTCATGAGATACAGGAAGAGCAGTGGATTTTGTTTCTTGGCCTTTGCAAGGTTTCTGACACTGTGTGCCAGAATATCCTTATAGATAAACTGAAGAGGAGCTAGATAAAATGGTAGTGATGTAGACCAAAATCTGCCTGAACTGCCCGGCTCACAGTTGTGACCAGTGCACGAAATCCAGATGGAGGCCAGTCCCCAACGCTGTAACCTCAGAGGTCAGGACGTGCATCAGTACTGGCTAACATCTCCATTAATGACTTGGATGACAGGACAGAATGCACCCTCAAAGTTTGCAGATGATAAATTGGCAGGAGGGGTTGACACATGAGACCACAATGCTGCCACTCAGAGGTACCTTGACATGCTGAAGAAATTGGTCAGTGAGAATCACATCAAGTTCAACACATCTGCAGTGCTGTGCTCACTGTGGTGTCCCCGGGAGGGATGGGGAGGGAAGGAACATACACCAGCAGATTAGACCAAACCCAGCAAATGGCCACACAGATGGTCACAGGACTGGAGAATTTGTTACCCAAGGAAAAGCTGAAAGAACTGGGTGGGAAGGACTCCTCAGCCTAGAGAAGAGGAGGCTCACAGGGGATTTAGTCATGTATATAAATAAACAATAGAAGCAAGTAAAGATGACAGACCCAGGCACCATAGCAGTCACTGAATGGACAAGACAGTTGTCACTAACAAACATACTATATGTTCTATTTAGGCATTTGAAAGAAGAAAAAATAATCATCCTTTTACAGTAAGGGTGATCACACTCTGCAAATGGCTGAGTAAAGAGGTTTTGAACTCCTCATCCTTGGAGTTCTATTTAACCTGACTGGACACGATCCTGAGCAGCCTACTGTAGTTGACAATGGTTTGAGCAGGGAGATCCTTTCCAACCTCAACTACTTGGGGTTTCTGTGAAAAATTCAGTATCTAGGTACCATAAGAATGACTGTTTGCACTATGATATCCAATACAAGGTGAAGCCATGCATGCAAGTTGAACATTAACATGCTGGGGGCAGGGAGGGGAAAGAGGGAAAACAGAAGTTTCTCTTGTCAGTACATCACTCAGATTCTCTTCAAAAAATTATACATTTAATAAATCAGTTCTCTGCTCTGATAGCCTCACAGGATCACAAACAGGCAACAAATGATATTTTCTCAGCATCCTTTAGGGTACAAAGACAAATACTTTAGCCTTCAGTCTATTAACAATACGGATTCAGTCTCAGCATTCCCCAGACAATCATGAATCTGGAAATTGCTTTGCATATTCTAGACAAATATCCTGCTGCATCAAAAGGCAGCCCATTCTCACCATATGCCTACCTCTACACAATGCCTCCAACACAAGTACTCACTTTATATAACGAAAAATGTGTGTTTTAAACATACATAATCTCACTCATTTGATGTGCAACCATCAGTTCCTTCTGGCGGACAAATAGAAGAACAAAGAGTGAGTATGAAAGCAAAGCAGGCCACAAGTCAGGCTTTGCATATCAGTGAAAAAGAAAGCGTAGCAGTGAACATAGAACCTTGACCTGCTGGGATAACAGAAAAGAGGAAAAATAAACCAAAGAAACTCATCTCACATTAATTATGCAGAAAGGCCAACTATACATACTACATGAAAATACACTTTATAAGCCTGGATGTCCCAAAGTGCTGATGTTCTGGGCATTCAAATTCAGACCGTAGAACCAAAGAACCTCAAAATCCCTTAATTATCAAGGGAAGAAAGGAGTGGAGGTGGGAGCTAAAAAAAAAAAAAAAAACAAACCAGGAGAAAGGTTGAGCTAGAAATAACACCTAAAGGCATTGAACAAGAACATGAGATGGGAGAACTCAGCTCCATGAGGAATGCTACACTGACACGAGGATGGAAGGAAAATTAACAAAAGCAAGTTTTCCAATAGCTGAATGACTCTCAGAAGTAATCTCTGCCCAAAAAGCCAACCATTAAATGTCATTTTGACACTGCTCAAATCCAGAAACCTTGTAGAAAACATTAGCTTCAACCTACTGAAAATTAATTTAAAATGCAGCCCATGTTTTGGCATTTCATATTGACACAGCATGCCCTGTCTCTCTGTTTTACTCTCACATGTGCAATAGCAACACCAACCTTTCAACAATACACCAAAATAACAGATGGCACAAGCAAAAGAAGCCAAAAATGCAGCATGGGACCTTACTCTGACTAGCTCATGGTGTCAAGAGATGGAGTAGTATAAGTACATCACTTCTGAAAAAAATATTTTTGTTGCATGAGCCAGGAAACTTGATGATTTAATAGACAACTTGTGACTAATCCATTGTCCTCTGAGCCCTTCCTAGGCTACCACTAGTTCTTTACATTCTCAAGACATCTTTGACAGCCATTCTCTACTCCCACCACTTCGTAATCTTGATGTGCAATAGCCTCCAGAAAGGTGTCAAGAATTGCACCAGTCTCTGCAATAGCATTTTTTGCCCAGAGCTCCCATCGATAAAATACTCCCAATTGCAAAGAACTGACAATTATGTAGGCAAAATGACAGCTCTGGTTTCTAGTCTTCTGCTCAGATGCATCTGTGGTTTGGCTGGAAGAGCTTACAAAAGAATGTGAAACAAAAGGTGAAAATGCTTTAAAATTAAAATGTTTGCTAGAAACAGAACAAGTCCCCTGGATACATCATTATTTATCCATTTATGCCATATCTAACAAAAAACTATGTAAATGTCTTGCACATTTCATAGCCTCTCTCTTTTGGCTCCAGTAGTAATAGAGGGAAGATGTTTCAACTCAGCTGCTGTAGATCAACAACCCATTGTTTCTGCACAGCATTACCTTGGTGCTACCCCTACTAGAACCACAGAAAAAAATCTCCTTGTTTTCACATGACACAACAGACTGGCTCAGCACTCCAAGCACAACACACCTATCAATTCCTGAAGGGCAACACAGCAATCAAAAGAACAAATTCAAACTATTTAGAATCTAGAGGTAGAAAGGACAAGGGCAGAGTGAGAACTGACTGGCTGCTGGAAGGCCATGGTAGGTGTAACTCCTGTTAACTCACACAGCAAGGAGAAGGCTGGGCTCAGGATCCCATAAGCAGGGATTACAGCACTTCCCTCAGTCTGTCCTGGTCTACACTAGGCAAGCTCAAACACTCAACACAGGCACTCGAAGCCACTGTTACAAGAAGGCTACAGTGCTTTATTTTTTGCCCAGTCACTCCTACATTATTCCCCTGTGAGCTACCCACGGAGAAGTAAGCCTCATCATGTGAGGTGTTTAGAAATAGATGGGACAAGCATTAGAAGCGCTACTCCAGGGGACTGGCCTCAGGGGACAGATTAGATGACCTCATGCACATTTTTTTCTTCTCTCTAATTTATGCAGTCTGATGAATACTCATCTCTTATTGAAGGTTCATCAAGGGTGCAATAACCATGATTTGATACAACAGTTTTCTTCCAAATTAGATGGCTAATACAGTCTTTGTCTCATTCCTGCCTTCCTCCCCCCAACTCTAATTAACTTCTATGTGCAGTGGCTCAGGAATGCATGTAATCCCTCCTGGAAGGGTTTTTTCCTAATCCTCCATGACAGGACTCACAGCATGCTGATATGGACTCCAAAGACAGATGATTCGGTGCAACTAGAGAAGCATGCAGCAGACTTGATGCAAAATCCTACCATATCCTGCTCTGCAGTGAGGAGGAGTTGAGGATCACCATTTTTTATTTGCTTTTCTTCTTTGGTTCTAGAGGTGGGGGTTTGTTTGTTTTTTACATTATCATCTAATTGATTTCTGAGCTCACTAAAGAAACAGAACAGGAACTGTCCGGTTGTGTGGGATTAGCATCAGGCAGGTGGAGAACATTAAAGGCACAAGCCTTATGTTTTAGGAGTCATAAACTGAGCTGTCATCCTGTCTTCACTGGACACCTGAGCCTTGTGAGGAATCCCAGTAACTCCAGACACAGAAATGAGGCTTTCAGAAAAGCCATAGCAGAAGCATGAAAGAGCATAGAAGCTAATCTGAACTCCAGTCTGGATGCTAACAGCTAAATTCACTCATAATTACTTCCTTCAATGATTTTGAGTGAACAGAAACTAATGCAAGTTAAAAACAATCCAAAAGATTCAAACTAGAGTACAAAAGCCTTATGAAGATAAAAAAATTAGGTCAGAGTGGAAGGAGACTACCTTCAGACTAAAAGGGCGTGTCATAGAGGTGAAATCACAGGAAAAAAATCTAAATTAAACTACGCAAAGTGACCCTGAAAATGATCAAGAGTCTGCTTTAAAACAATATGATAAAGTAGATGGAAGAGAGACTTGAAGATGATTGTTAATGTAAATATCTAAAAAGCTGCATTTTAAACATTAACTGAAAAAATCCACAATTTTTAATGAAAAACAAAAAAAGTTCACAAATATGATGGGAGTAAGAGATTAGCAGGATGGAGCCTGTTGAATCTGAAGCACTAAATCTGGAATCAAAGAATACCAGTAATAAATTAAGACTGCAGGTAAACAAATAAAAATACCACCATCCAGCAATTTCCAGGAATCCTAAAAACATTCCTTATAAGTGACAAGGTAAATTGTACAACGTACTGAAAAAAGTGTTGAAGAAACAAAAGTCAAAAATAAGAAAGCATATTTCCATAGTTTATTCAGATTCTTGACTAAACAGTGAGAGTCCCTAGTTCTAAATTTAACATTGTGTTCTAGAAAAATAAAGGATTAGGGGTGTTCTGAACATTGGTCTGGAAATGGCTGGGTTGTCAGGTTTTGGACAGTTCCCCAAATGTTCCATATGAGCTACATCAGAACCATTTTGTCACTGTTTAAATAAGAATCATGAAAATTCATTCTGAAGTTCTGAATATTCAAATTATGCCACATTTAGCACTCCTGTCATCCTTATCTGTAACCTGTTGGAAACACCACTCCTGGAAATTATTACAGCAAAGAGGAGTGTGTAGTAACATGCTTTCAAATTGACAGGACTCTAAATCAATGATGTCAAGAAAGCCACTTGAGTTTCTCATTTCTCCAAGAAAGAATTGGATAGAAAGTATAACAGCTAAATATACCCACCTCAGCAAGCCAAATTTCCTGACATCACAGCCAAACATGATGACGGATTGCATTCATCAATTCAAGGAACTGAGAATTCGGAATTCCTTCACAGTGACTCTCACCACATCTGAAATATGGTGGCAGGCTCCTGGGAGGTGCACAAAGGATTCTGTCTACAAGACAGACCGTGATGAGAGGTTCAGGGTGCAGAAGAAAGTTGTGATACAACTTGACTGGTTTTGGTTTGGTATAAAAACAGAACTATTTTACTGCAGAATTTCACAATTGAATTACTATCTGGTCATTAGACTATTTAACAAAGCACTTTTGATTCATTATATAGATTGAGACAAAAGAGTCAAGGTAACTATTAAAAACACTGTTGAACTGCAGTATATACAATATACATATCTAAAAATAACTGCCAATGACAGCAGCCAGCCACTCACATTTCTAGTCTGCTGCTGTCCATCACAAAAGCAAAATTTCTCAGATGATGATGCTGAGCTCTATCATCAGTAGTTTAAATGGGATGTCTTACTTCCAGCACCAAAACAACCTGATTTAATTTAGTTCCACTTATTAAAAGGATACGTATCCCGTGACCACAACTGCATTGTTTTACTTTTCCATTTGCCCAGCTCTCCACACCTTCTACTCTACCCAGAGAATCAAAAACCATAAAAGGAAAATGACTGATATAAACACGTTGGTTTCACCTGTTTTAGCACAAAAAGAGTCAAATTATTACAGACTGAACATAGACAAACACAAAGCATGTAGCAAAGCAAGTTAATTCCACTGAATTCCACAAATAATTTTTCCTAAAGATTACAGATAAATATAAAAATAGCACTAAATAAGCGACATCCTACTTGAATAGTCAAAAATACCCAGATTTAATAAGAATTCATCACAAGCCGCCAGCAAAAAGATAAACAACAATAAAACATATACATGCAGAAGTGTTCTAAAGTGATAGAAGTGGAATAAGAAAATGAAAGGGAGTGGAATGCTTCACATGAGACTAGGGAATATTAACTATATCCTGTACAGCAACTAAAATTCTTTTTTAAAACGCACATAAATCCCCACCCAAAACCCCACTCTTAAAGGATGACAAGTCACAGAAAGAAATTAAACTGTCAGGCAATTTAAGACTGCAAGTTATGATTACCCTAATCAACTTCATACCCAAAATTAAAGAGTGTAAAAGAAAGAAGTCATTAAATTCCCCTTCAAAAGGGCCACAACAACATAAATATATGATTTAATAGTCAGATAAAGATATAATAGTCATCTCACAGACACTGGGAAAAATCCAGTGACTCGTGGCTTACTTTGGGCTTGCAGTAGGTGAAGCTTAGATTAGAACTCACCCTTTGGTATATTGGCTGTTCAGGCATAAATCTACTTGAATTGAAAAATATTTATCTTCAGGAAACCATGGAGCAGCCCTTAGAACCATGGATGTATTTTTAAAGCCCTGTGCAGGATATGAGCAACATTGCTTCCTTTCATGATCTGCCACATTGGTCTCCTCTGCAGAGTTACTGTAAAAACACTGATGAGGTTCCACAGTTCATGTCTTTCAGTAACTTCAGATCAAATATAAAGAAGTTGTAAAGAGAGAAAAAATATTTTTTCTCCCAGCCACCAACTCTGAAAACTCATCCCAAGCTGAGTTTGCTCCTCCAAGCCCCTAACCCCTCCTAATTACTAATAATTATAATTTAAGGTCCCACCAAGCAAGCCAGGTCTCTAAGGGAAAGCTCCAGTACATTCCCATTGTTCCCTCTGGGCTTACACAGGTGAAAAAATCCACAACAGGAACATTCTGCACTATTCAGCAGAGGCAAGTGACAAACCCAGATAAGCTACTACCTCTCTTCCACACCTTTAGTTTGTATTCAAAAACACTTCAATGAATGCCACTGAGAAACAATTCTTTACTTGCCAGTTGGAGTAGCATACCAGACTAACTTTTCCAAGAGCTTTCTGTTTATTTTGATGACACTGAAATTGAGTAAAGAAGAATATTTTACTGAGTTTTCAGATGAGAGAGAAGGATATTTTTTGCTGCTAGCAAACTGTATATTCCTACATGAATCCAGATGAAGCAATATTTCTGTACCTATCTTTATTTATTTCTGTGGTACATGAACTGTCCTGATGCAATTTTCCTGAGCCATACAATTTATAACAAACAAGGAACTTCTCCTTGAAGGAGAAGGAAATTTTAGGGGGGGAAAAAAAGAAACCTCCTTTAATTTTAAATAAAAGGTCATCCAGCAATAATGCTGTTAAGGGCAGTACATTATGAATATAACTTGACATATAACATCTGTTACAAGATAAAAAGTTATGAACCAGATGATGAGCTGTAAGGTATAAAAATCTGAAAGTGATTGCTTAGTTTGACACAGTTCTACTCTGTCTTCAAACACATAGAATTCCCCAGGTTCCTGTAGAGGAAAGCTCTTAAAGGATTAAGAAATAGTGTCAGAGACAATGCTATTTGTTCAAATTCATTTTTTTAAACTTAGTTATCCATTTGGGTTTAACATCCCAAAAAATAACTCATTACTCCTGGTAAGTACTGTCAATATAATAAATGAGAACCAAAAGATGAGAGCACGGAAAAATAGTGTGAAAGTAGATAGCTTGTATAACGTGGACTTTATCAGTAGTGAGAAAAAAAATTCATTAATCAAAAGTTAGTTAAAAACTTTCTTCCTCACCCCATGACTTTATAATCCTCTTCAGTCTGGCAATTTATTTATAAGAATAGACAGAAGGCCTTGTCTTATAGCTCTGTCTGATTAGATCCATCTTACACCTTCTCAGTAGTGTGACATTACAGCTAACATTGATGAGGGAATGAAAGACTTTCAAATATCAAAAAGACCTTCAGTCAAACAGGTCTTCGCTTGCACGGTATAAACATGAAGAGTTGAGCAATGGAGCATACAGTGTCATTTGTGACAATGGGAATGACACAGAATCACAGCCAGAACCTTCCATGACAAACTTCAAACGAGAAAGGAAGAGGTGGCTTTCTAGTTTATGAGTGTAAATATTTCTCAGCAGCCAAACGTTGTTTCTTATCCAAAATATCTGGAAATGAGATACAGCAATCAAGTGCTAAGCAGATTCCCTGGACTAATTATGCCAGACAACCTGACATCCAACCAGACTACGAATTTCACTGCAACAGGGACTGCTACAGAATTTAACAATACAAGCTGCTGTTCTTTCACAGAGGCTAATGTGTGAAAATGCACACATTTCTAAGGTAGTATTTGAGTTCTGCAGACAACTGTGTGTCGTTGCACAGGATAGTTCAGTGAGATATTCATTACTAGGGGGTCATCACTCACTTCATCAAGGCAGGAAGCCAATATTTCTCGGCGTTCCTGGGAGGCTGATGTTTTCTTTCATTAAACAATACACGCTGGTGCAAAGCTGTAAAATAGATGATTCCTGACCTAACTCTACAGGAGAAGGTAACACAAACAAACCTTGGTATTCTTGCCAAGCATAAATATTTTCATTCTTGGGGTTGACTTTGTACAGAATGCTGGTCCTATAATAAATTCTACTTCAGGACATGACTTTTTGAATGAAACCCAAATCTACTGTTTGCACTGGAAAATTCTAATGAAACCAGCCATCTAAACGGGTATGATTCAGAACTGAGACCCAGAAAAAACATTACTTTTGGGTAAAAGCCATGTCATCATTGGGAGTTCCAACCAAATCAACCAAAAACGAGTTGAAAGAAAGATGTCTTACACTACCCAGTGAACTGAAAAGTATCAAAATAATCAGCTACACCATAATGACTGGAACATTGACATTGGTTTCTGTGATCTAGACTAACGGCCATCAGCCCACGTGCAAGTAAGCAAAAAGGTCTGGCAAGTGTTGCTAGCATTATTTTTGCAACAGTTATTAAAAAAAAAAATAAAAAACTCCTTCACATAGAGAAGCAAATCAGGCACTTACTGAATGGTCTACTTGACTTCAGTGGAAACCAGGCCTGAGCAAAGACTGCAGGAAGAAACCACACCATGTTACTGTGAAAAGAATGAGCAGAGAAAGCAAACAAAAATTTCAAAGAACATGGACACAGGATTCCCAAAATAATAGAAGGAATTGGAAGTTGGATATGCAAGTCCCTTGTACTGACTTTGAAATGTTATCCCTTAAGCAGAAAACAGTGACCTAGACAGGGCTCCAAACATGACACATTGGCTCTGGAGAAACTCAGGAACTCACAATCCATGCTAGATAGAAAAGTAACTTTGATTTGACAGCTTTTCTGTTTTTCAAGGTGCCAAATTCCTGACTAATTCATCAGAACACATTATGAGAAATCACTAGCAGAACTGGTGCTATTTTTTTATTATATCCTTCTTCACACACCTTTTACATGCACTTGGAATTTTAAACATTGACAGGGCTCCTTTGGGACCCTTAAAAACTGGTAAGAATTTCTCAAACATGAAAAAAGGGGGGAGTGGGGAACAGGTAATGCAAAAGACTCCTCGCCTGTTGCCTGTTTTCCGCATCTGGTCTTCTAAATTCTCAAAGACATTTAACTGATAGTTTCCAAGCTGAATAAAGCAGGATCCACTCTCAAACAAATGGAAGGAATTTGCAATATTAATGCCATTGCATTAATTACTAACAGTAACTGTCCTCTATTAAATTCTGTTCTGTTTATGGTTTATGAAGTAATTTGAACTCTGACGTATCTGAAATTTAAGGTGATCATGATATTTCAGAACAAATTAGTTAATCCACAACATTTAAAAATTGATGCACTATACATTTTAAATCAAGAAGAAAATAATCTTAAGTTCCTATTAATAGGGCATTTTTTAATAGCAAGCAGCATAAAGAAACCCCTAAAGCTGTGTACAAGGAACGAAGTCAAAAAGAGACTTCAATCCAGAGACAAGCTTGCCTGAAGACAGTAACTGACCAGCCTCAGTCTAGTGCTGTTATTCTGGGACTTCTTGTTTTTTGTCTTGCAAGCAGGGAAAACCTCTACTTCTTCCACTGTTGTGGTTTGACCACTTCCTAAGCAAATCTATCAAATGTGAAACAGTTGTACATAAATTCTAGCCTGAAGAAGATGATACTTATCTGTCCTGGTGATAAAGACAACATGACCCAAAGAATATTTAAGATAAAAATTTGATGCCAGATACGAAGCAACTCTTTTCTACATCAGTATATCAAATCAAAGTCACTACACTACTGATGAAGACTCATCATCATCTAAGTGCCCTTTCAATGCTTTCCTTTAAATGCATCCATATTCTTGAACACAAAATTCAGCAATTCACAACCAGCCTCTCTTAAAAGATGATTTCAACTAGACAGCAAAATTACTTGTCAGATGACAAATACAATTTTGTCAGCAACAAAACCTTCTGAAATATTGATTTTTATGATGGAACATTTAATTTAAATTCTTAGGTTTGTCTGTTAGGCTGTATTTCATTCTGACTTTAATTTTGTATTACATTGTATTAAAATATCGGCATATTTAATCTTACGTGATGCTAAAGCGTTCCAAGATAAAAGCATTCTGACATCTCTAAAATGAAGTGTTCCTGATTTTTCATTCCATGTTTCACCTTACATACAACGAGAGAAGAAAAAATGTTTTTTCAAAACATTATAGCTACCCTCAGGGATAGCAAACTTATTTGTCAGCTAGATACATCCACAAAGAGTGGTTTCATGGCCATTAACTTGCCAGATCCTGATGCATGGGCATCCACAGACAAAACACAGCACTATCTCCATACCTTAATGATAAAATCCAGAATCAGAACTGGAAATTAAATTACATTCTACTTCTACTTCTTTCCAGGGATGGTCTGAAGTATTAGCAGGTATTTGGATCATTTGGATTTGTTCTGCCTAGAGAGGATTTTGGTCTTGAGCACCTTTCTCCAGAACAAAATTTGTACTCAGAGCATAAGAGAAGAAAAGGACTTGCAGGCAGAACATGTTGCAAACCAGCAGTTTCAAAGCAGCAGATTACACTTTTGTCAGCTGAGAAAATTAAAGGCTTTCCCTATGCTTTTGCTGAGACCAGCACCCAGTGAGTTCAGTGGCTAACACAAGTGCAGAAATGCCTTTCAGGAGTACTTCTGAATTAATTGCAGTGGTACATGTGGTGACTATCATTTGTCAAGCAACTGAAATCAGGGAGCGCCAGAAGAGGAAAAAAGTGGCACAAAAGACCTAGAACTTCACTTCACTATTATTTCATACTCTTATGAAGCCAAGACTTCTCACAAAGGAAATACTCAAGTAACACACCCTTGTGAGCAGGCTGATAAATGATTGTTTCAGATGGCTGCACTGCTCAATACCACTGGCATGGTCAAAGTCAAGAGAAAATGAACTTTTTTCAAAACTATTATTGAGAAGCTTCTGTTTGGAAATGCATATTCAGACATTGTTACAGATTACTTTCACAAAAAAGAAAAAACATTGTCCAGCTTCCAGCTAAAATGTGTTTTATGAAAATAAAAATTCAATTTCAATGCTGCCAGCTACAGTATGTTGACGGCATTGATGATATGCCTTTTGATCCAGAAGTCTGTGAATCACCTTCCTGGGAACACAGTGACACCGGATGTGTGAGACAGCAAGAGCATCACTGCGTGGAGGAACCCCCTCACATCTATAATCAGCTAACCAACCAAGCAGTTCTAATGATAAACAAATCATTCCTTCCAAGTGCCACACAACATTTTTTGTACAGATACTGTCCTCCATTACACACCTTAAGAAAGGAAGATTTAGCAGCTGTTGACCTGATAAAGTGCCCACCTTTTTGACACAGGGCTCTCTACAAAGCAAAAGGAGGATGCAAAGGATAAAAGTCACCTGCAGTAACTGGTCAAAGAGAAGCAACTGAAAAACTAGAAGCAACTAAAACATTAACCCCAGTACATTATTTTGTATGTGCATATTCCTCATGTTAAACTCAGAAAACTGCTGATGCTTCTTCTTAAGGCTCATTTATAATTACTGATGGACTCCATTATTTTCCTTTTGTGCCAAATTCTGCCATGCACAAAGCGTTTTCCCCTACCGACTTCGTACCATGTGACTGCTTAGATGTTTAGACAAGCAGCACAATGTTAAGTATCAATGACATTACCTTAAGCCAAAGACTGAGATGCATTCAACAGGGTTTTTTTACTAGGACAATTTAAAAACCCAGCCTATTTCCTTTCCATGAACTAGCAGGTGATTAGAGGCAAGTGCAAGGTTAAGACCTCGTGAAGAGTTAGAGGAAAGTATTCCACATGGTGGCAGCAGTGGTCTAAAATACAATGAAGTTCCATGTTCTAAAACTCAGTCACACCTGCTTCCAATTCATCACACAGAAAAAGAAGTCTTCCTTTCCTTGATAACCTCCCTTACTTTAGTTTCTTTTAAACACTAATAGAGTTTTCGTCTCTCTGCTCTTATTCCACGTGATTTTGAACTTCATTACAGGATTGAAAACAACTTCCATGTCAAGAAAAAAGTCAAAGCATTTTCTTTTTTTCAGTAAGGTTGGCATAGACACAAAACAATAAGCTAAACAGTAGTCTGAGAGGGAAATTACTTTCATTCAGCATATCCACTGCATTCCTCCACCAAACTTTCACAAGAATGATATGGAAAAGATGTCACTTTCTGCAGTGGGTTGACCTTGGTGGTCACCTGGCATCCAACCAAAGCTGCTGTAACACTACTCCTTATCAGCTGGGCAGACTGAAGAAAATAATAAAAAAAGGGTCAAGACAGACAGGGAAAGATCACTCAGCTGTTACAGTCACAAGCAAAACAGATTCAGTTTGTCAAATAATTAATTAAACTTAGTGCCAATCAAATTAGAGTGGGATAATGAAAAGCAAAACAATCTTAAAAACACCTTCTCCTCCACCCTTCCCTTCTTCTCAGGTTTAATTTTACTCCTAATTTCTCTGCACACACGCACCCCTCCACAGCCTTCCCCCCAGCAGCACAAGCACACAGGAATGGGGGCTGCAGTCAGTGCATCACCCATCGCCTCTGCTGCTCCTTCCTCCTCATGGGGAGGACTCCTCACACCCTTCCCCTGCTCCAGGGTGGGGTGCCCTCACTTGAGACAGCCCTCTACAAACTTCTCCAGCGTGGATCCTTCCCCCAGGCTGCAGGTCATGGACTGCTCCAGTCCTCCAGGAACAGAGGGGTTCCCTGTGGGGCCCCAAGTCCTGCCAGCAAAGCGGCTCCAGCATGGGCTCCTCCTCAAGCCCTGCCAGGAGCCTCCAGCACAGGCTTCCCTCGGGGCCACAGCCCCCTTTGGACACATGCACCTGCTCCACTGAGGGGCTCTCCAGGGGCTGCAGGGGGATGTCTGCTCCACCTCGGCCCTCCATGGCCTGTGGGGGCACAGCTGCCTCAGCAAGGTCTTCACCTGGGGCTGCAGGGCAATCTCTGCCCCAGGAGCTGGAGCACCTCCTGCCCCTCCTTGTGCAGGGACCCTGATGTCCACAGAGCTGTTCCTCTCACATCTCCTCACTCCTCTGCAACTGCTGCTGCACAGCAACCTTTCCCTCTTTGTCCCAGAGGTGTTAGCACCATCTCTGATGGGCTCAGCCTCGGTCAGTAGCAGGTCCATCTCAGTACCAGCTGGTACTGGACTCATTGGACACAGGGAAAGCTTGTAAATCATTCACAGATGCCAGGCCTGTAACCCTTGACATGTGCTATCACAACCATGCCACACAGACCCAACACACCTCCTCAGAGTATTCAGTGAGTTCAGCATTCTGGCAAAAGAGACGCTGATGTTGAGCCACATCATATGGCTTTTGATGCCACCTCCCTGATGAGCAATATTACAGACCAAAATCTTGTCCCTAGAGCAAATCCTGGATATAAAAACTATAGCTAGGGACTCCTTCCTGTCAGTAGGACAAGTATATTGTCAAACTCTATCATACAAGCAAAACTACTCCACAATAGCTGTACCATTTCTCCATAGTACTCTATGTTCCCTTTCAATAAACATGTCACTTTTAACAATAATTGACACAGCTGCAGAATAGTACAGCACCATTTTTAAGCTGGTGGTGGGGTTGGGAGGGGTTTTGTTATTTTGGTGTGTTGCGGGTGGTTTGAACGAGGAGAAAATGAAATTACTCCATCTACACACTTGGTGCACAAGTAATCGGCCTTTCTCTTTGTGGTTTCCCTTTTGCTTTAGCACAGATTTTCTGAAATTAAGTTTCTATGCTGAAAACTGCATATAGAAACTAAATGTTCTCCCTGCTTCTTTTAACTACAGGTGAACTAGTTCTAGGAATTTGCTGCCCTAAGCAAACGAGGAAACGAATGGTGTTCCCAGCTCAGCTGCTTGTGTCCCACAGTCAGCGAGCATTTCTCTGCTCTAAGCAACCACCCGCTCCAAATGCATTCCAGTGCCATCTGCCCCTTGGATGAGAGAATACACAGCCCAAACAAGAACCTCTGGTGACTGACACTATTATCCATCGTCTCCCAGTCACAGGACAGGAGGAGGAAAGGGCACACACTTACTAGAGCAGGGAATTACTTGTATTTGACCATTAGAGATGAAAACCCCCAAAACTGCTATCCGGTCTTAAGAAATTTAATCAAATTTAATGAGGAAGGCTTTCCTACACAGACTTGAACCATGAGAGAAAGGAGGAGATCAGCTGAAGGAAAGGCACTTACATCCAGTCAGACTAGGCAATTGCATTCTGCTACAGTTGTGGCCTTGGCACATCATTTCCCCTTGGGCATTTTCCATCTGCTCTTTGCCAAACTTGCTGCTTGCGTTTTAAACTCATCTAGGTCATCTCGATCCTCTGAAACACTTTATTAACAAATAACTACCTTGAACTGAAACAGAGCTATTTCTTTTCAAAAATATAAGCACCTGCAGCTTAAACTGAAGAGCAAGGCTTTCTAACCTAGTGGCTGATGGTACTTCTGTGGATAAACACAGAGGAGAAGCCATAACATTTAAATGCTAGACGGTGGGAGTAAATGTTTCCAATGTGCCTCTGAAGACCTCTGAACCAACAGGAACTTCATGTCTCCATGGAACTGCTGCAACAGCCACAATTACTAAGCAGCTTCACAAGTGGAACTTGTTCTTAGTTTGTAACACATGGACATCCCCATTCACAAATACAGCCCTTCACTTAAAATTGCCTATAGAGAGCTTTTTTGTTGTTGCTGTATTTTTTGTTTATTTGGGGGTTTTTTTGTTTAGAATGTGCAAATCTGCTAATTATTCAGTTGTATTGATTAATTCAAGTCTGGGGTGGGGAAGAAGAGATCTTTTAAACTTTCAGTAAGTCGTTTAAAGCTCATTTTCCCTTTTCCCTTCATACTAGTGTGTTTGAAAAAGCAAAATCCATTTTTTACCCTCCAATTTATCATCAACACAAGCCTGACATTAATTGCATTCTGTTATTACAAGCGGAGGTCATATGTGCTTTTCTTAATAGAATCTGCAGCTCTTTTTTTTACAGATATTCCATGTGGGCTAAATAACATTAGGAAAGCTAAGGTCAAAGCCCAGTCATTTCAAAGGAATAAAGGGGAAAATTTACAAGACGTCTAGTGAGAACAGTTTATAAGGGGAAGCAAGGCTTTTCTTCTGAGATTACACCAATTGAAGCCCAAATTGGGGAAGAAATCCCAAAGGAAGACACACTCCACTTGCTAAATCAGTACTGCTCAGAGATGCAAGAGATTTGATCCTGAATTTCAAATAGATGATAGCATCTCACTTTCCAGGAAACTTCCCTAGAAACACAAAGTTTTGATTTCCATAAAGCACCTTTGGATTTTCTCTCCCTTAAGTTGCTCTCTTTCCCTGCAATAAGGCAGTCAGGTATCCTGTTCAGGGGTTTGCCACTTCCAGGTCATCCCGGCTATTTGTCACCAACCCATACCTCCCCTCACAGATAGGTTCTCTCAGGTCTGCTGGTGCAATCACTTGTGAAATAACTTCCTTAAACAACTTCAAACAATTTTTTTTTGCCTGGGTTAAACATTTTTCTAAGCCAACTGATTTTAACCACTCTCCACTCAGCAGCCTGGAAAGGAAGCTGATCCAGCTCAACTATCAGCCCTATCCTGGGCTCAGAGTAGGTGTTTCTTAGCTGGGTCTATTAATCCAGCTCAAGTGGCCCTACAGCTGAACATGAAACTACAGCTAAGGCGGCACTGAATCACAAGTGCAGCAGAATAAGTGACATGGGGCTGAAAATCCAATAAACCAGCACTACCACTAAACTTTGTATTGTATAAACATAACACAGACACACACAGAGGACTTTTATGAGTGATTGTGTCTGCTCATATATATTTTCTTGGGTAACGCACACAGCTGGGTAAGAGTTACTCTATATGTGCAACAAACACCTGTGTAAAAAGCTTTTCTCCTGAGCATTCCCTAGGCTATCTGAACCTCAAAAATAAGTTGATGCAACCCTTTACCCACCCTGGGCTGCAAGATCAAGGTGAAAGAAAGATCATGTTACATATCTTCCACTCATCTCAAATGCCAAAAGGTAGCAGTAGGTTCAGAGTTGTGGATATCTGCACCAGAGATACCGAGCTCTCAACGCTGAGTGAAGCAGTCATCAAGAGGTGTTAAGTTTCAGTAACTGCTGGATTTGATCTTGATTTAAATTTTTGGGCAACTCTGGAGATGATCAGTGCTGTCCAGACACTATTTGCTGGCTTTGCTCCCCAGTTTCATGCTGATTGCCAAACCCGTCTCCCTGTGGGAGGCAGTACAGGTGGCTGAGACCCTGCTAACCCATGCAGAGATGGGCACTGGCACTGAGCCTCTCACCTCTTTGTGCTCCACCCCTTGAGCTGTAATACTGCCTGCAAACGCATTAGCAATGTCCTCTTTTACAGGTTATGTGGCAGAACAGATGCTGGGTGTCAGGATGATAAATGACCTGATTTTGGCAATCCTAAAACACAGGGACAGTGACACAGGAATGAATGCAGCATATCGCAAAATCTACACCCCAGGAAAAAAAAAAAAAACACCCCACCTAGTCTACAAACAGGAAACTTCAAACTTTGCACTAATTCTTATTAACATGAAAAAAACCACAACTCTCTGAACCAAAGCAAACTATGCACAATTGCTCAAAAGCCTGCACAATAAATGTCCAATTCTCTACATTTGTTAAGTTGTTGACTGCAGCTATATACATTGGTTGTTTATATGAAAGGCAGAACATTAAGGCTCTCTCTAAGCAGATCTCTTCCCCTTAGAAAATGTAGGGTTATCCAGCAATTTCATTAGAGTTCCATATTAAAAGAGGTCACATCATACGATCTTCATCATCTTTTAAGTGACACAATAGAGACAGGGAAAAAAAACCAATCCTGTCTGTATGGCACACAAGGAGAAAGAAAAGTAAATGTGTTCCAATTTGCTGGCTTTCCTTTTTGTTTTCCTCCTATCTGCTTTTAAAGCATAATTAGTGTGTCCCTCTTCTCCCTCTCTTATTCAACAATTCCTCTTCAGTTCCAGGGAAGAAATTTGCTAGGAATCCTGCCGAGAGAGTTCTCCTTGGGTGAGGCTAAAAACTGCTGATATTAGTCCTTCTCAATAACTGTAACACCTAACTTCAACAGTGTTGTACATCAAATCTGCATCATCTGTTTTAATTACCCCAGATTTTCACCAGTCTCCTTCTATTACTCTTCCTCCTGTAATAGTATTTCCTTTGCTGTGGAATCTGAGGCTGGGATTTATGCATCTTCAATAACTTTGCAATTAAGTAGCCTGGTATGACATGTTGCCCCAAAAAAACAGTGCTATTCAACCAGCTTCTTTATAGATGCTAAAGATATGGTGGACAGGGGTCCCTTTTCCTCCTCTCAGTGATTTAATAAACTATATGAATATAACACATTGTCTAGATTCCCTCCTTTTCAGCCTTGTCCCCAAATATCTATTTAAAGACTATGATCTATTATTTGCATGGCTTCAAGTTGGAGCAAAACCTGTACATGGCCAGCTGAAATATCTGTAGCCTGTAGGTTTGCCTCAGGCTAAACCATCTCCTGTACTAGCAGTCAAAGCAAGTACCATCTCATTTATTAAAGATGTGTTGCATTCACATATCTCCAGCACCTGCTGTGGCTAACTGTATAAAAGATAAGCTAGAGTCAACCATTTTGGATGAGGTTCACATCAGACTTTTGTACTCCCATCTCAAAAAACAGATTAGAAATAAACCATGAATTTTGGGGTTTTTTTGTATGAACATCTGGAATTATTTAGAAATATCATCTAGAAATCAGGGGCTCAAAAAAAGCAGGGATAATACAAACAGGCTCAAGTCCACAGATCTTTGGAATAGAGATCCCAGTCCAACCAAAGAGTAATCAGAATGAATAGAGTGAGGTCATGATCAAAGCTTCCCCTTTAGACCAGTGTCCTTAATTTAGCCATTTGGATTTAAAGATAACTGTGGATGTGCACAGTCCTTTCCACAACTATAGGTAACATTGCATCCAGCATGAGAGGACATCATGCTGCTTTCAGTGACCTTTAAGTACCGCTGTTCAGCACATCAACATTGCTCAGCCTGTAACAAAGTAGGGATAACACACCAGATCTGTAGGCAAACAGCTGGACCATTTCCAAGTCACACTCGGAAGAGAACACCACTAATCATGCATCTTTAATCACACATCACATGGCGTCACCCTGTGCACCTCAAGGAAGGTACACACAGACCACAAGTCACACAGGCCCAGGCCTGAACCCCAGAAGGTCCCACAGCTTTCTTCTGCACAAGGTGCTGGAAGTTGGCATTGACTGAGGACTTAGCTGCTTTTTCCCCACTTGGTCCCTTTCAAATGCAGTGGTTTCTAGCCCACACAGAAACAGTACTCTAATATTCACACTGCTATGACAGGAAGGTAGAAGTGTAGTTAACCCTTTCCTCAGAATTTATTCCTAAAGACCCCATTTCTGCTGTAGTAATTCTCAGTCCAATTCTTTAGGAACAGGTGGAGATATTCCTCTCTTACCATGCTGCTCTCCAGGGCTACATGTTCAGACAATAGTGTTGTAAATTACTTTTAGAACCTTCTTCAAAACTCATCAACTTTTTAAAAGCAGGCAAGGGCAGAAGCCAACCAGCCCAAAATTTCATAGGTTTGATGACAAAAATCACTACATGAACAGTCTGCATGGTACCAGGTAAACACATTGCAAACTACCTCAGGATGCTCCCAGAGCAGAGCACTTACACCTACCCACCCTCTTCTTATAGGGACTTTCGTGTAAAAAAAAAAGTCAAAGAACAAAAATAATTTAAAGAAACAAACCCAACACAGAAAACCTCAAATGGTAGAGTTTCTAGAACCTGAATATTCTATTTCAGCATCCAGCTGTCTTTAGCTGAGAAGTTCCCTCAGCATCTCAGCTAAGGACACCAACATTTTGATTTACCTGATCAGGAAACCTGGAAACATGATGCTGGAAAAAAACCTCAAGTTTACCAGCTCAAAATTTCAGCTCAACACCCCTAAAATAAGTAGTTTTCTGAAAATGCTGAAGTGTACTTTTGATAGAGCAGACACCCATTCAATAAGAACAAGACCTGCTTGCAGGAGTCAAGGATCTGGTCCTTAGCCCTGAGCTGAGTAGTGCAGGAAAAATTAATTTCTTTAAGTTAATTCAAGCGTAGTTTGTCATTAAGATACAGTGAGACCAGTGATACTCCTGCAAGAGCAAAAGGCAAAAAATAAAGCTTGAGAGAAAACTACTTGATTAATTTCAAAGCAGAAAATATTTATCTTCTGATAGTTCTGCAATAGTAACTTTTCCTCTGTTGTTCAGGATGACAAATACACTAGAGATACTATATTTTATCTGATGGATACAGATTCAGTAGAGCGAGAGCCACTCCTTGCAGTATTAGTGAAGAGGCACATGCTGATAAACTTTGAGATGGTCTTGTTCTGAACCTCAGGCAAACCAGAAATCAGCTTACTCATAAAAAAGACAGCTCTTTAAAAGTTGTGTATGGAAATGTTACATATAAACTAGTTTGTAACAAGCTAAAATTTTACCAATATTCTTGCTGACACAATGTGGCTTCAAGTCATACAAATCAGAGTCAGAATTAGAACAACTTTAATATGTCAAGAAACAATATTACATTATATAATTTTCATAAGCTACATCTATATTTAAAATTAAAGAACAGTATTGAGAAGTGGGTTTCTGCAGTTCTTGTCTCTTCTTCAGCTTATACATTTTTCCTTCAGTTTTATGGCCAAGAGCATACATGAGAACCTGAATTCATTCTTCACTCTGCAGTTTAGTTCCTGAGGGCCTCTGTCAGTCATTTAACCTTTTTTAAGCCAGGATCTCAATTACTTCTGTATCTGTCAACTCAATTGCTCAGTCTCTGAAGAGCAGTGATAGTATTTATCACATTTTGCTTTTGCTTGTCTCACCAGATAGCAAAATTTTTGAGCAAGGATCGATTCTTAATGCATGGAATATAGCACCTCGCATGCTGAGGTACCAGCAGTTGGCTAAACCAAACAAAACACCCCAACTTCCTTTCCCTCCCTATCACAAGAAACTCAAAAATATTGCTTGATTATGTATCATGATTTTTTTTTCCCACATGTAGTTTTTTTACCTCCAGTATCTTCCAGCCTTCATTTTATGTGAAAGAAGGCAGCTAATCTTACAGCAAAACAGAGGGAGGGCTTCACACATCAACCACCAAGCCCACTCACCTCTACTTGCAGTGCAAACGCAGTCGTTGTGTGTATCCAGTGGAGGAAATTGTGCTCAGCAGAGGAGTTACCATCCATGTTCCAGAAGAATCAAGCACAGAAACTGCTTTTGCACTGAAGCAAGTTCAGAACCAATTACTTTGAGTGATTTTAACTGACGACCCAACCTGAGTCTTCTGCACAAAAGCAGGATGTATTTTCTAACCCCAGTACAGCAGATATGGCAATACAAAGTGATCAAGCTATGCCAGGATTAGAAGATCCTCCACTGAGTCATTCCCTACCCTTGCTACTGGCCACCATGGCAGAATTACAAAATAACAGCCTGGGGTGCACAACAGGTAAAACCAGATGCATCTGACTTTATTTCCTGGCTTAGATGGTAAAAGAAATAAGATAGTTAACGATATTTAGCCTAATATCAGCTTCTGGCTACAAAGATACAGAATTTTCTATAGGCACTGCTGCTCTCCACCACACAGCAGTGGAATTACAATCGCTTGGGCTCATTGCAGATTGCTCCTGACAATGGCTTGACTTAGGGGCTCAGGCATACCTGAGATATTCCACTAAGTACATATTTAACCAATATTTTCTGAAGACAACTACACATCTGTTCTACTCAAATCTGCCTAAGAGTCTACATTTTTCATTTCCACTTGTTACTGTGCCTTGGACCCTCAGAGCTTTTCAAGAGAAGAAGCCCTTTCCTTTCAGCACTGTGATTATGAACATCTGATTGACAAAAAAGCTAAAAATGTAACATATATAAAAATATGGCCTCTTTTTCAAGTCAGATGCTTGACTCCTTTCATCAAATCCACAGCCAAACAGTCATTTGAGTTTTCTATGCCATAACTTAAATTTCCAATTAATCTGGCAAATGTACGGAGACACAGGAAAGGAAGATGTATAAAGTCTCCTTAAAAGGATTTCTCTAATTTTCATTCAAATACTAACATTCAAAAAAAAAAAAAAAAACTAACCCACAACATAGCCACGCTAGAAATCAAAATCCATTGGTCAGACATGAAATTCTTATCCAGCACAAACAAAAATCTCTTTCCAAAGATCCCATCAAGACATGTCAGAAATCACAGAAAAAAGCCTGAGATAGGCCCACAAATTCTAAGAGTGAGCTAAAATATCTGTTAAATTTTACAACCTAATATTGCAAGGATTCATAAAAATATATAAAAAGTTACCATGTAATTTTGCCAAGATAATTTTCTGTGAACTTCCACTATTTCTTCATGCCAGAGTCCCTGCAGTTATTTTTCTAACCTTTTTTTTTACTCATATCAGAAATTAATATGGCTCATCAGAGCAGCTTTGGTGTGATGGTTCTGTGCTAAGATAATACCCCATGTATAATAATTTGCATTAAATCTTTTTGCTAAATACATATTGTTCCCATCAGTGAACAAACAGCCTATCCAAACATCCAGATAATTTGTTTTAACAACACGTTACTGTTCTCGGGTAATGCAACAAAGCAGGCAATCACAGATGAGCGAGCAATATGCCAATAAAATTGAAAGAAATAAATTAGTATCATGGTAACACATGTGTCTTCACAATTAATAAATTCCACTCCATCAGTCTGTGATTTAATTATGCATTATGTATAGGGCTACCATGAATCATTCATGTATTCTGTTAACTAAATGCCTAGATACAAAGCTTATGATGAGAATATTTACATAAGTGTTCATAAAGAGAAGGATCCTTAATTAATTTTTTGTTCCTAGGGTTTGTTTTTTGTTACAGAGAAGGGGTCTTTTGGGACGTTACCTGGGTTTTTGGAGAGGACAGTTAGGTGTTTTGTTATGTTTAGAGACTTGTTTTAACAGAAAGGATATACATTTTGGCCAGACAACATAGCTTTCTGTTCACTTCAGATGTAATGCAGTGAGTTTTTACAGCAACAGTCCATAGCTAAGGGTACTAAACAATTCCTTAATGTGCTCCTTTTCAGGAAATCCAGCTCTGCCCAGTGTCTGCCAGCAGAACCCTAAATGAGGTTGCTCAAAGTCCTGTGTACCTGTGATCTCATCCTCCTCCTCACACTCTATTGCTCCTTTCTGTCAAGAATCATCCCTATTAGGACTTCCTGTCACTTGACAAACCTCAGATTAAGATGCAATGCTTCCTGCAAAGCAGGAAGACACATATAACAGGTGCAGAACACCACACAAACAGCCAGGACTACAGGACTTGTATCTAGAGCAGTGGAAAAGAATAACAGTCATTCTCTGCTTACAGGAATTATTTGGTCCCTTACTTTCAGGCCATATGAAGGCACTTAGCCTTTCACAGTGTCTGCTTTAAAGATCACTCTAAGAATATTTTGTTTAACTATAGTGAGTGATAGATGAAACACTGATACAAGGACACATGACTACTTCAGATTTGCCACTTGTCACTAAGACCAAAGTTATCTGAAATCACAGCAGAACTCAACAGGATCAGGTACTTTAAGAGGCAAGAAACCATTGCAAAGGCAAAGTGAGAGCAGGAAGCCCTCTGCCATCTATCACTTATGGCAGATTTTTCTCTACTCCTCTTAGACTAAAACTTCAGAACAATTTTGTGAAGACAAAGATGGTCTTGCTCCTAAAACTACTTAATACAATTCTTCTACTGCCTTTTAACATCTATTTTATGAATATAGCATGGACAAAGGGCTCTGAGATTTCAGTCATACAATAAAGAGTTGAATATTTATAGATGTCTTCTGAAGGTTTATCCAGATTCATCCTCCATTTCCAGTAAATTTTTCCTGAATAGTGCAATAAAATGCTGTGACTCCATCACTTCTTGACTGAGGCTGATAGCCTAAGGAGTTTTGGAACCCTTTATGTTAAACTCATCAACAAAATGCCCTGTGTGACCATTATTTATGTATTTAAACAGGAACTAAGGGGAGAAATTAAACTTGGATTTGTTGACTTTCATTTGTCCAGAAATACTAAAATGTATTACCAAATACATCCTGCCCTAAATTGCACAGTAGAAATACAGTCTGCTCCGACTCTCCACTCAAGCAGTTTTATCTGGAACATCCTGTCTGAAAAGAACACTCCAGGTCCTTATACAACAACACACTGCATCAGGCATAAGCAATCTACAGCACGTCCTAATACAGAACACTCCCATCTCTGAGGCTCCAGTACTCCTTGCAATGTAAGCACTCCCCTGCAGCTCTCCAGGGAGGGGTAGCAGATCACCTCCTTTCTCTCCACAAGAGCAGCTTTTCTTTCCCGATATTCCTGAAATTCCTGAAGCTGTCTTCCTGTGCAGCCTTCCAGTCCTGCAGGAGGCAGAGGAACAGAACATCCCTCACACTTCCACTGCTGGTTTCCTCACTTGGCGCCCCGGCAGCAAACACTTGGTGGACCTGCCCCAGTAACAGAATCCGCTAGTAAAGGATGGCTCCAAAATACTGCAGGGACTGCTCAGGCCACTTGGCAGAGTTTCCTGCGTAACACAGTAAGCTAAACACCTCAGCAAGGGCATACATGTTCACATCTAGAAAATATACCCCAGCTCATTGCCAGTTTAAGGGCACTGGGAGATCCCTATGTGTGTTTAATAAAAGTTGCAGAGCTAGTATCAGATGACAGTAATAATTTCAACTGCGTAACTGCTGCAAAGAGCCTGGAGGATCAGAAGCAATTTTATACACTAAGAAAGAAGCAATTATTTGGGGAGATGGAGTGAAAAATGTAACTTATCAACCAGACGCATATCTGGGGATTTTAGGATTATCTAGTTCCTGGTTCCAGGAAACCCTAAGATTAAATCCAGTCTGAGCACTTCAAAGTTTGAGGAATGTGGGCAGCACCTTCTCTTCAACATCCTGGTCCTTGAAGGAACAAAGCCCGAGTTCCATCAGAAGGCTCTTGCAGATATGTCTGGAAACACACATAGCATGAGACCCAATGCAGGACTCTGAATCAAAGGAACATCTTTACTATCTGGAAAGGATTAAAAACACAACCTATGTGCTATGGTGGGAATAACTACAAGGGGGGAAAGTCCTGGACTGATACAATTGCCAAGGCTCAGTTTGTGTCAACACTTAAGAACTTGTTTAGCTAACAATAAAATCCAAAGTTGAGGTTAGTTCAGAACCACCTAAGTTTTGGGGGAATTTTATAATTTTCAACCTACTACTCTCTACTTGGAGTATTTACCCGGAATAAATAAAACCATATTTTCAGCAAACTACTGCGGCTGTCTTTTGACAGGCTGGATCGTAGAATCCTTTCCAGAACTGTAAGAGGGATCAAATCTATCTGGGCCTGCAGGAGGCGGCATCTCCCTGCCCAACAAAGATGCTGTGTGTTCAAACAGTACATTATAAAAACAGTGAAAACTGCAGCTTTAACAGCTCTAAGACAGACGTGGAACTGAAAGGGCCAAGTTTTCACCCAAAAGAGAGAAACATATACACATCTAAACCACTCAGACCAATTTCAGTTGCAGAACATGCAACTCCTTTCAAGCAGTTCGTGTTGTGCTGTCAAAAAGGCAAAGTACCTGGCCCTTCTTTACAGGATACAGCAAAGAGCCTTGCTCAGGTCTACAGGCAATCAATGAAAAATCCTGACAGAGCAGAAGAAACAGACTCAACTGGCTCTTGCAAATGCAACACCTTTCTCCACATCACCCTTGCCATCATGGACGTTAACTTGACCTTCGGCTCCATGATCCATACTCAAAGGAAGGGAATAAGAGGGGACAGCAGTAATTTAAGAACATTTTATGCCCATGCCCTCCTTGTTCTAGTTTTGCTCTCCCTCCCCATCACCACTTTGGTTCAACAAATCATTTCAGTTTGTTTTAGTAGCACTGCAATTATCATTTATGATTAATCCTCACCACACTAGAAAGCTGTAATCAGAGTTTTTTGCTGGAGGGGATGTTGTACTTAGTACAGTGTAAAAACTTGCAATGCATGCTGACATGCAATACAATTCTTGGGGGAGGGTATAAAAAATGAGATATCTGGACTCTTCAGGGTAATAGGGTAAGATAAAACAGATTTCTGTTTCTAGACCCACAAAGCTTTACGTATTTTTGAACACTGCCATTCTGAGTCCATATACAAGAGGATCAGATTTCCATCCTCATTTTTAAGGTTTTCATGTGTATAGCTTTAGTTACAGTGGATAACACATGAGACAAAAGTTTTCATATGGTGACGTCTCAGCAGTCCATAAGTTCAAGCATAAGGAAACACAACATGTATTACAAGGAAGCTGAAAAAGGAGTGAAGGTGTCAGAGAAAGTCCTCACAAGGCAACCACTTGTCACACACTTAAAACCTTGCTTCCTCGTCACTAAGAGAAAAAAAAAAAGTTTACGGCCAGTATCTACATGAATTAGGAAAATTTTCTTAAAAGGAAGATTAACAGACACATTCCACAGAAAATGGTTTATGTTACCTACTGTGGGGAATAAAAGTTGCCTACAATATGCTTGTGCGTCATATTAGATCATTGTACAATTTCAGTCCTGTCCAAATATTTAAATCAAATATTTTAGTGCACAGATATTTCTAAACAGCATTGGACAATTTCTATACTGTGCACTGAAGCACAGGAAAATTTTTTCTAGACCAGTTGAAAGACTTGGTAGATAAATCCTAGAGAAAATGTCTGTAGTTGTACCAGTTCAGAAGCATGGGATCTCTAGCTTTCTGGGATGCCTTGAAGCATAAGAGCAAAGTGTCTCAGCTTATTAGAGAAGGGAAAACGGAGGAAGAAGCTTGACAGTTTTCTGGCTAGACTTAGCCTATGTGTATTATGCCAAGTCTGCTCCAGAAAAATCACTTTAGTAAAAGGCTTCTTTATGTTTCTGAACTAGTTTGGTTTCATGAAATATTAAAGACCAACCATCAAAAGGGAACAGGTCACTACGAACATTCCTCTCCCATACAGAAACATCCCAGAGTTAAGTGACATGACATTAATGTCACGTTCTTGCCCTATTACTTTCCAAAGGCTGCCTACTGCTTGTTCCTTTAGAGAAGTCACGGCCTGGTTTTGAGAGCCTGCTGTTCCCTGAATCTTTAGATAACACAGGAGAAGTGGATGTGCAATAGGACAAGTTTTCCAGCAGAAGTAAATTGTTTCAGTTGATGTCAGCTATGAAATCTGAGACACCACAGTTGTACTGGGACATTTTGAGGGACCAAGGAACACACTGGCAGATGGTTTTTAACTTGCATGAGGTCAAAATAATGTACACTTGCAAAACAATCCTAACTTCTCCTGTACACAGCTGAGTTGCTAATACAAAGGGAGGCCTTCCAGAGGAATAAAGGCAGAGGAGTTAACCTGAAAATTACAGTAAAGCTGCCTATTATCTTCCCACTCAGAAGAGTTACTAAAGCAGACAGGTTCCCTCTTTCTGGGCTCTGTTTAGCAAAGCTTAGGAACCATCCACACAAAGATAGGCGACTTTTAAATCAAATTGTCACCTGAAATACCTAGCTCAATCTTCCCTCTAGAAACATAGGGAAAAGACCAAGATAATTGAAAGCAGATCTAGGAAGATGAGTGGAATCAAGAAGAGGCTTCACAGGAGCAAGAAACATTAGTTTTGTCTGTTATAAAGCAGTTTGTGCTCTCTGCTACTACACAAGACCACATAAAGGAGGCTAAGGCAATACCCTTTACTTCCAGCGCCTTTTTCATGCAATGATTGAAAAGCAGTCGTCTAAGATCAGGAGAGGTTCACTAATGAAGTTGATGACAGAATGCAATGATGATTACACTGATTCTTTTGAAGTAAAGCAAAATTCAGGACTAGAAGCAAATTTCCAAGATACAAATCAATTTGGCATTAGAGACTTCTAGTGAAGAAGAAACTAAAATCTGGTAAAAATAATTCAAATGTGGTACACAGGATTTGGCATGTAAAAAAGACAGTTTCCACAGAGTGGAGTCATATTAATTACATTATCATACACAAAGCAGAAGCCAACATCTTCCTCTCATGATGAGAGGTCACCAGCATCCACTACATCTAGAAGTGGTTGTCAGTTTTATAATTAATCTGTGCTGACAGATCCATTAATTGGAGCAGATCACATTGCCCAAGCAATGTAGGTCACCATGTTTTAACAACACAAATATCAAGCAGTCAATGTTTCAAATGACCTCATGCCACAAGCATTTCTTTTGCAAAAAAGCCCTCCACAAAGTAAAATCCTTGTACCTTTCTCCCTTTCATGACAGTCTCCTATCATAAGGAAAGATCAAGCTGAGGGCAGATGTGGGAAAAAGTCATTTACTATGCTGGTAAAGGGTAGAGCAAATGCTGCACTGTCAGTTGCAATTTAATCTTACAAATTGTTTCATGGGAAGTTTTATGTATAGCAATAAGATTTCCCTGCTGCACCAAAAATAAATCTGTCCATCCAATTACCAGCAAATTATTAACTGTTAACTTCATTAGTGAACAGTAATTTTTTCCTATCCCACAGGGGGAAAGGAAGATAGAAAAATCCTACCCCTGCCTGACTTGAGCGCAGCTACAGCAAAATTGTTTTCAATTCATGACTCTTCATGTGCCCAGAGTGAGTTCCCAAGTCACTACAGTGGATTGATTTGAAAGTAACACAAAATTATGGAAGCCTGTGATGCAAAATAAGCTCTGAAAGTAAGACAGCTGCATCACACATACACACAGTTTCTCTTCTGGTTGCACTTAGGCAGGTTCCTTACATCACTCTGCAGAGACATCTGTTCTGCATCAGACCTAGCTGGCCTGAGGACACAGCCCCCAGCAATGCAAGGACATACTTCGACTCCCAACACACAGTTGTGCTGCTCTCAACAGCCCAAAAAGGTGAAAGTTTAGTTCAAGCAAGCTGGAAGGTAAAACATTTGGAATCAAAGCTACAAGTTCTTAAAGAACGTTTAACTCCTATCTGTTCCTTGGGGAAAACAGATATTATTAACTACAGACAGAGAGCAAAGCCATCCTTGCACAAGTTTCCACTCATTCCAGGCACTCTGGTTGTGCATGCTCATTAAAAGCTGATATTTTGTCATACACGAGAAGCTTTTTGGTTCTACGAAACACAAAGGCATCAGCCTGTATATTCTTGATTGCCACCTACTGGCATTTTACATATTAGAGTAAGGTTTACAAATACACACAAATCAAAACTAGGCAGCTTCAGGTAATTTTTGCTGAAGCACATATGGTAGAGAATTTTCTAAAACCTAGCTTTTCTTAAGTACTGCAAACAGCAAAGAAAGGAATGAACCTTGAAAGCAAATATACTTAATGACTAATTTAAAAATATTACAAACTCAAAACCTGATTTCAGAAAAAATATAAAGATGCCCTAAGAAGGTTTTTCTTCCCACCAATTTTTATCTCATTGATAGAAAATTTTTCTTCCTGCCATGTTGTATTAGAAATTTGAAACTAAAGTTTTATTCCAAGTTGAAGCTTACTTAAAATGTCTGTAACCCAAAGAGCTAGAATAAACAGTACCTAAGACTTTCAGCAGAACTTTTCACCAGAAATCAAGCGTATCAGGACAAGTCTCCTCCTGCACTGGTAACGCTCACCGAGAAAAATTTGTATATTTCTCTTCACATCTTAAAGGAAACCAGAATCCTCAACCCTGCTCACCAGATACAGAACTGGACACAAGAAATGTTTACCTAAGTCTACCACAGACATGACCAGGACAGAATGCAGCTCATCTCTAATCTCTCAAACACAGGACACATTCCCAACCAGAATCCAAGCTACCTTTGCCGCAGAACCATTTCACCAGTGACAGAGCCAGCCTCGTAGGACCTCTAAAAGTAACTGTCCTCTGCTAGGACACAACTCTGCATGATTGTCACTACAGTCAGCTTTAAGATATCAATAAAAACGCTTTTCAGAGTTCCAACCTGCCCTGTCCTGTGCATTACATTTATTCAGACGTTGGTCCCTCCTTTCAATCCAGTTGCAGTGCTGAATGTCAACATGGCAATAATTAGGCTACTCAAAACATCAGGAATAAAATTATCCAGGGTTTGCAGGTTGTCCAGTAAAAGCATGCTTTCTGAACAGGTCTTTTAGGCAATGCCGGAGGGACAAAATATGAGTGTATTAAGGCTGTACCAGGTTCATAATTATGCTATAGCACCAACTAGGAAATAAATTCACAAGTTACAGAAAACAAAAGTCAAAGTCAAGAGAGTGCAGGAAAAAAAATCATTAGTTCTCATCTTGTGTAGTTTCCTTTCTTTAATATATCAAGAAAGTGAGTTTTACAAAGTAAGAAGAAAAGGAAATTGGTCTCTGTATTAAGCCACTCATCAAAAAAACTCCAACATCATCTACAAACCCAAGTCCAAAATTAGTAGGTTCTTTCTCGTATTACTGCTCAGCCTTCGCACCCAATTTCAGGTACTTATGCAACTTAGTACAAAGTAAAGACTTAAACAGCAACATATGATACTCACAGCTCCACCCCTTCACAGAAATTACAAGGACTTGCAAGTTTGAAACCTAGAACACATTAATTCATTTCAAAATAAGGCATGGTCTTTTGTGGAAGAGAACAACATACTTTGAGATTTGTGCAACTGTAAATAGTTCTCCTAGTAGCATTTTGAATTGCAATCAGCTTTAGTGTGTATGTATAGATAGGGTTTTTATGTCTAATGTTTGAGTGTTTCTCTGCCTTTTTATTTTAATCAACTATTTACTGGTAACCAGCAGTGATACTTGACTGAATCCCTACAAAGAACAACTCTATTTTTTAATATGCTTACTTTTAAGTGAATTAAGTAAATCAAGAACCAATACCCTAAAAACATTTTGCACATTTGAAATTTAAGAATTCTTTTCAGCAGAAGCCCAGACCTGAGAGAACAGCTTGCTAACACTGCAAAGACCAAAACCAGAAATATGACACCACTAGACAATCACCCTTACAAGCTACCTCAATCAAACTCAAAAAGGCATTTCATTCTGCCAAAGTAAGAAACTGAAAATAATCTCTATTTATTTTTCTCCAGATCTCTGCTTTCTACCCAAAAGGTTGATTTTTTTGAGGAGCAATAAGAACAAACAACAGTTCCATGCCAGCACAATATTCTTCTTCTTTAACTGGTGACCAGACTGTACTCCAAACAACAGACTCCAACAAAAAGGTGCTTAAAATAAATAAACCACATTACAAAATTCTAATTGCCACCCAGGCTATCTGCTGCTTAATTATAACATCCACATTTCCTGCCAGACAGAACACACATCAGGACCTTCATCAAGTCACCGGTCTGAAAACAAGCTTATCATAGATAGGATTAAGACATAAGCATTACATTTGGACCCAGACTTCCTAAAGTTGAGAACAATTTCACCCAGGCTTTGTAATCAGTTCACTTCTACTTCAGAAGAAAGAAAATAAATCATTACTTCTTTGTTCCACTTTTATTATTTTCCTGCCAACTTCTCTGTAATCTCCTAAGACTCCCTGCATTATGTAACTACCCAAGCCATTCTTCCTTGTCTCTCTTTTCTCAGCAAACCAGATAGAGACCAATGGATCCAACTTCCAAGGGCAAATTTTTCTTTGGTGTTCAATAATAGCCAACTTCTTTTCCAAGACTAAAGGTTGGAGCATATGCTTATACATCCTGCCTCAAAAACCTAATGACAGTTGATGTGAGGATAGTTTTCATTAATTGCTCTCCTAGCAGGAGAAGAGGAACAGACTTCAGTATTGTAACCATCCCACACAAGACTTCTTAGAATAAAAATACAGGGAGGTTATATTATATAGGCCTCTGTACTGAACCCTACACATCCAGGTTAAAATCAGGAGTTAGTCAAGTTGTAGGACTACTATGGAGAGAGAAGTCTGAAAGCCTTCTATGTGAGCCACAGAAGACAGTATTGACTTACTGTCACAACTGCTTTGAAGTTGTGTTGTGTTACTAACAGAGAAAACCACGAAGCCAGACACAGCCTCCAATAAAGAGTCTGAGAGAGAAGAGACTATAACCACTTCAATTAAATATTATGCAAGAAGCTGATGACACTGCAGTGTAGATTAACTGTAGATTCTCAATCAGCTGTAGATTCTCACCTACCTCTTTATTTCATGTTCAGGCAGGGAATTCTCACTTTACAGAGACGGTTTTGATAATGGCAAAAGACAAAACCAAATAGAGCATAATGAATGTGCTCCCAGATGACCATGGGGAAACCAACAGGGAAAAATTAAAAGGCCTCAATTTGTTGCAGCTGCTAAGAGATATATGGCACTCCCAACTGGAGATTAACTTTATGACATTTCTCCTAGTGAAAGCTGCCTGAGTTAGAAACTAAATGTGCTACAATCAGATAGAGACCACACTGACTTCAGTTAGGTAGGTATGGCTCAACTTAGCACCTGCTTTGTCAGATAAAGCTTTACGCAAACCAAGCAGAGATACAGCTCCACTTGTACAAGCCCCATTTGTATTCTGCCAGTGCTACTCAACTACTCTGTGACTCCTCTTAGGAATCTCCTCCCCTACAGGTACTTTGTTTTGACTAGGTTACCATTCAGTTATTCTAGAAACTCAGACCCTACCCAGCCTCTGATGAAAATATCACAGAGAAGATGCAGGCAGCTAGATAGGTGTTGTACACAACTGCATTTTACTGTGCATCCACAGTGCCCAGTGATGCAACACGAGCCATCCTGTGACCTGGCCACAGCACAGGCAAAGTCAAACCTGTGCTGCTAGGGCCAAGGGATTTCACAAGGGCCCCAGGCTCCAGAGAGCTCCCTGGAGGTACCCATATGGTACATATGTTAAACAAACACTCCCACTCAACCTGGCCTCCAGCCAGCTCTCCAAGTACCCAGACCCAAACATGTTCATTAACCAGTTACAGGATTCTCTGTAAGCTGAGAAGCAAAGAGTACAAGTTTCTCAAGTCCTACTGCTCTGCTATATATAGACACCCTCAAGAAAAGCCAGGAAAATGTCTCCTGCCATGAAGTCCTTAAATATATCAAGGCAAGACATGTAAAAGTTGCTACTCATACTGCCGTTACCAGGAAATGGGCACAAAAGAAAAGTTTTGGTCACACCAGAGTCCTTTGGCAGTCTCAGTCAATGATGTCAGGTCTCCCAAGCCCTAGAACAGCGCTTCTCTTCCAAGAGAGAAGGTCAGACAAACACCTAAAAGCCTGTTAAGCTCCAAACTAAACAGTCAATATCATAATTAGAGCAAAATCAAATCTAAACTCAGTTTCCTCCCTCTGCATTACTACTAAAGGAAGCAGGAAGGACTTCTATGCACACCTGTGTCTGTAGGTGTTGCACACAAGTAAAATGTGGTGGATTTCTTTCTAGTGACTACTTGTAGGTTTTTGGGGGTTTTTTGCCGGGGGGGGGGGAATATTAAAATAAAGTCTAAATTCCACAGAGATGACACTCATGCTGTTGGATGCTAGTCTGTAAAAGCAGAGGAGCATCTGACAGGCTGGGTTCTTAATCTAATGATGCACATTGACAACTGACAGTCCTTTCAATGAAGAAGCACCTGAGTACTTAATAACAGAGAATTAACAATCTGACAATAGGCAAGGTACTTGCTCAGGCATTAGTAAGGAAACAGAGTGACACCTTACATGAAAAGCTACCTGAATGCCATTTAAACTTGTCAAATTGCAGAAAAATAGAACTTCAAAGTGATAAAATCAAGGTTATTCATTATGTGAGCTAGTGTCTAATTTTCTTAAATTGCATCCATTTTACACAAGTTAAAACAAGAGAGCTCTTCTTCCTCCTCTTAGCTGGAGCAAACTACCCAGCACCACCGAGAACTACATTAATGGATTCTCAGATCCTACAGCTAGGAGACACCAAACCAATCACCCTTTCTGACCTCCTGTAAAACACAGATCACATCAGTACCTAAATAAAGTCCACGGTTTGACTAGGGCATGCTGTCAAGCGAGACTGAAATTGCCAACAGAGAAAAATCCATGACAACCCTTAGTAAAATACCCCAGTGGTTAATTAGCCCCATTCTTTTCAAACACAACTCTTTCTTCATCTTAACTTGACCAGCTTGTTCCGGCCTGCAGCAATCACAGCATACTTATCAGCTAGATAGAGCACTTCTGGTCCTTATATAGGTACTTATAGACTGGTCAAACCACCTTTAAACCTCTGCAAAATCAGCTAAACCAGATTGTGCTCTCAGAGCATGTCACTAAAGGACATTTTTTGAGACCTTTTAATCATTCTGACATTGCCTCTGATCCTCCTCCAATTTATCAGCATCCTTCCAGCATTGTTGAAATGAGAGTCAGGCACACTATTACAAAAGCAATTGCACCAGTGACAAAGGAACTACCTCTAGCCTCTCACTTAAAAATCCCTCGTTTCCACACCCAAAGACCTCGTTAATCCTTGTGGTAACTCAGGAACTGGTTATTCAGCAGATGCTGAGTCCCTCTCAGAGTCTACCCCTTCCCAAAAGGGTCTCCCCCTCTAGCCACAACCTCTTTAGTTTCTAGATGCCAAATTTAACTTTTAGCCCTAATAGGAAGCCCTACATTTGCTTGCTAAAATTCTCCTACACGGTACTACCAGCTTGGAAACCTGGTATTACAGAGTACCATCTTCCTTGTTGGCAGAAGACCTGGAGGAGCATAACTGCAGATTTTAATCACTAATGATCTGGGGGGTTATTCCACATTCATCTAATTAAAAAGCATTTAGCAGCTCTGGGAACCAAGTGCTGCCGAACCTTACTAGAAACACATGCTCAGCAATGATTCCTTGTTAACCATCATGTTTAGAGACCTGTCACAGCTGGCTGGTTGGTAATATCATTAGTGTGTGCCATGCTAGATCTCCATCACATTTTTCCAAAATGTCCTGTGGTAGCAAGTCAACTGCTTTAGAGATGTCTAGAGAATTTCCTTTAATCAACTAAATTTATCAAAAGAGATATCAAGTTAGTTTGACAGGATCACTTTTCCATAAACCCAACTTGACTGACATTAATTATATTACTCTTTTTAACTCTTTACTACTCAAATCCTTTAATCAGCCATTTCATTATTTTCATTATTTTGCCCATGATAAACATCAAGTTGACAGGGCTATAATTACCAGATTTGTCTTGTTTTCCCTTTTTATGCATCAGCACAACATGAGGTTTCTTCCAGGCTTCTGGAACCTCACCACAAATCCAAGAACAAACATCATCATCAGTATCACAGAGAGACTGACATGCCATCATTTTAAAAACTGCTTATGGTTGCACAGGGTAAATCGGCTCCAGCACCTACATACCTGTCATAGGACGTGCATCACCTATCTCACTGAAGCACAACTAAGCCAGGAGCAAACACCAAGAAAGGACAATTTAAAATGTCAGGTGCCTCAATCTAGGACACTCTGAATGCCTCAAATGACCACAACAGCATTTCAAGCCTCCTTTGAGAGGAAAGCCCTCTGCAGCTGCTCCCTGACCTGTCCAGCCAACAGAAGCAGGGAGAGAACCCCTGAAATGCTGCCCTGCTTTGCATGGTTTGATCAGAGACCACAAATCAGAGCAAGTGTTGAACTGTGCACAAGTGAGCACATCCAGGAGAGTGGTAACAACAACTCATTACCATGAGAGGAGATGCTGTTTGCTGAAGCCTTCTAGGCATGGGCTCTAGTTGAAATCAATGCCGAACTCTCAAAGTCAGGAGATGCAGAAGCTTCAAGATGTCAGCAAATTCTAACTCTTAATGAAAAAAAGATTAGACAAGTGGAAACCAGGCTACAAAGGGGCTCGAGGGCCTAGATAGAAGTGATAGTTGATGTAAGAGATGGGGACATGTCAGAGAGCAAGAAACATCACAGACGGGCAATAAGGTAGCGGAGGAGAAAGAAGCAGTTAACATGGAAAGGATGGTGGAGGAGAAAGGTATTAAATCAATGGTACCATTGCAAATCCAGATGTAATTGCTTGAAAGCATGTTTCAACAGTCCCCTCTCAGCCTGCTTCAGTCAGCTTTCACAGCCTTTGCTCAGTGCTGTCAAGTGCCATCCCACTGCACAGAAGGGAACAAATATTACAGGCAGCAAGAAAATGAAACAGAGCTTTCAGGATAGAATCCTGGATCTCCTTACCAGTCACTGCAGTCATGTGACTGTAGCTGCTCTGCTGTCCAGGGCTGTAACACAACCTGTGTTAACACTGGGCAGAGCCAGAACATTTGGCTCTGACTGAAACAGCACACAACAAAAGTTTTATTGGTGGACGTGCTGTAGATCAAGCTTCTCATTTGCTTCCTGACACAAGCAGCATGATGTTGCATTGTTCCAAAGAGGGGAAGTCACCAACCCAAGAAACTTCATCATTTCAAAGAACCACTCTCACCCTTAAAAACAACCTTGGGCTTTTAAGATAGATTGAAGATGAGGGTTTTGCAGTTCCAATCTTATCCCACGCCATTGCCCAAATTAATTTTGGTGAAAGAGGCAAAAGGAAATAATAACATTGCTATCTCAGAAAAGAAAGCAGGATATCAATGGCAGTGATGCACTACGGCAAAAAACAGAAGAGGGGTATATTTTGAAAGGACATGGATAACTGTAACCTGACTGCACAGGGCCTTCAACTGCAAGGGTGACAACACCAGCAAGGGAATGCTAGCTGGGCCTTGCTTTCATGGCAACAGACACAAGCTAAAAAACACAAAAACTAGCATCAATTTATTGGCTTTAGTAAAACTTTATTATGCTATGTCCAAAGCATATTTGCCTCTATGTAAAACAATACCAAACCCATTGCAAACCTGGCCAAATTGGCTGGCAACTCAGAAGAGACGGCATAGCTAACAGCAACCGACCTAAAATGTTGGGACTAAATCAAACTGACAATGTCCCTTTAAGGGAACAAGCATACCCAAATAGGTCTATTTTTAAACCACTTGTGCAGAAGGCTGCCATTTCTGACACTGTTACCAGCAGCCAAGACAGCATCTGCAGCAGCAATTTAACAGAGACAGTATAGCGGCAGGATGTTCCTCCACCTCCCTCCCCAGCCTTGTCTCGGGAAAAGAGCAGTGAAGAGATTTTAATGATTTTTGTTCCCCAAAAAACTCAAAGCAAAGCAACCAGCATATGGTGCATTCATCAAACTGAACAACAATAGCCATAGCTGTACACACTCCATGCTCTGATCTTTCAGGCAGTGGTGTTATTGTTAGTCAGATCACTCGTGGCTCTAGAATATCAAAGAGGGAGAGATGCAGCAATTCATCAGTATCTGTAAGAAATGGTTGAGACTAAATACACAACCAGAGCCACAAGGTAGCAGACTTCAATTCCTGATAAAGACTGGTCTCTAGAGGACCTTTCCTCCTCTCCTCCACCCAAACAAAATTCTTTCATTTTTCAGAAAATCTGCTCAGCATTAGGGAAAAAAAAATAATCTTTCTATTGTCATGTGAAGAAACACTATTGCTTGCAGAGTAGCTTAAAAGACATCACTATCTTTATATGTTCTTAAACTGATTTTGTTTATGACTTCTGTGGTCATTCCTATACAATATTTGGAAACACAAGTCTGAAGAGGAGACGCAGCACACCTAGGCAAAGGATACAGTTTAAAATACTTAAGACCATATTAGACTTGGAGGAAAAAAGCCTACAAATCCTATAGTATGAAGTTGTTTTCATCTCCCACTAAAGCAACACTAGTGAAGAGTCAATTGATCTAGCTGATTCATTCAAAAGTAAAATCCAAGTGATGCTCCATGCATCAGGAAGGGTGTAGTTTTAGATTAGTAAATTCATCTGATGTAGCTCTTAAAACTTGCTCATTTGCAGCCTATAACCTCACAAAACCGGGAAACAGATGCTAATTTATAGCAACGCTTCTGAGAGCCGAGTAGTTACACCCAATATTGGCAACATTTTAGGTTTTCACACTAGGAATACAGCATTAATTTGGGTCAAGCCATCTCTGCAATTCTTCAGATTTCTTCACGTTATGGAACACAATTTAATGGAGGCACAACCTCCCCAGCACTTTCCCTTTTCCCATTAACAAACTTGTAACATCCCCGTGGCACCCTCAGCAAGTGCTTATGCAGCAAAGAACTAGCAGAGAAACATTAAACTGTTTCAGCTGTCTTTCATACAATGTTAACCATGTGATCAGCAAACACTACAGACCACAGCAATCCACAAACTGTAACTTCATTATCTACTGCAAAACCAGATGGCTACATGGATTGCAACAGTGTAGCACAGAGTTCATAAAGCATCCTCTTCTAACCTTTAAAAGCATAATTTCCAGAGCAGAAAGTGCTCCCTTATTCATTAACATCAAAATGTCACTAATAGTGCCACTAGACATCAAGCAGCATCCTTTTGAGAATCTGGCACATTCTTCACTCCCAGCTTTCAGATGAGTACAGCATTCGGCTGAATAGCTTTTTCAACAAATGACATGTCACAGCCTTGACACAAAAATACTTGCACCTTGTCAATCATTCACTCACCATCAAGTTCAAATGCTCATCTTCACAGAGATGAATTTGATCTGCACTGCAGTTAATGTTAAATATGGACTCACAGAGGAGAAGACGAGTGTAAGTAAGAGTACGAAGTAATTGTGGCAAATCACAGGAAATACCATGTCGTTTATACATTAAATAGGCAACTAGGAACTTCCGTAGCACACAGACATTCAGGCACATGGAACAACAACAGCCTAGTGTGAGATGACAAAGATGGAAATGTGAGCTGATATGGATGGCCTCCAATTTTAAACTGCTGACCTAGACGTCCCAACCCAAAGGTTAGCTACTGTTTTATCTATCAAGGTTGTTATACTGCAACCATCACTATAATATAACACAGCCAGTCAGGTACTTTATTGCCAGAGAGAAATCCATGTGTCATTTCCAACACCCCGGTTATTTTTTTGATAGATGTATAAAACAAAGCACTACTGTGCACAGCAAGTTGCCTGTACTAGCCAAGGCATCATTCACCACACCACTCAAACCAATTCAGTCTGAACTAAAAAATTTGGTAAAAATTAAACATAGCCACTTCAGAATTATTTAGGAAAAATAATAGTAATTACTAACTTTTGTATATGATCTCTCTGGGTCTATATCACAAAAATAATTCAAATATCCTAAAGATGTCTGTGAGGAAAGAGCACAAGGCACCTAAAGATCTAGTCTGGCCTTTCAAAAAGGTGCAAAAAAGAATTAAATTCAAAAGAGATGGTTCCTTAATACTTGCGGGTCACTTCAGAAATAACATTCTAAGATGACCGCAATGACAAAGTTTTCCACTCTCAATCCAGATGCTAGTGGAATTGATGGTAATGCAAGACACAAGCTACAGGAAAGGTCTTGGTTAATAGTAAACTCTTCCTGCTTTTCAGAGCAATTTTAGATTTGCCTTGGCCTCATTGTCCCCTCCTCTCACAGTGGGCTTTACACTGAATTCTACAGTATTTCACAATTGCATTTTTAATGGGGAACTACATTTAATAGAGGACATTTTCTAGCATGGTACCACTTGGACATGATGTTTTTAACCAGCCCATTCCCAGAGTTTTCCCAGTCCTCCCAAATCACCCAGAGACGCCACTTTAAACATCTGTACATGATATCTTCCATGGAGATCCTACTGGGCCACCTCACATAGCTAGGACACAACTGAGTTTTATCAGGCATGCCTCACTCTAGAGTGAAGGATTGGGATATATTATGCATCTCATTTAACACTCTGTTTATTTCCTTTCATCTTGATACCAAATACCTCAGACAATAACAGATTAAACAAACTGGTCAGTCATCATACATCATCTAAGCTGACCTACAACAGCTCTATGGTTATTGAGGCTTCCAGATTTTAATATCCCATTGAACAACACAATGTGATTAACTCAATTTCATTCAATGCCACTCATTCACTACTTTGAGATCTTAACTTCCATATGCTAATCCAGCTGGATTTGCCTCTTCAGTTCTCTTTTCATCCCTGTGTCACAGATCAGGTTACTCTATACAGTATTTGCAGTCAAAGACCTCAGAATCAATTCAAGAGCAACAAGCATCAATAAAGTAGCCTCTCCATTAAAGAAGGAGTCAAATAGTTCCTCTTAGAATGAAGATGCTGCTGCTTTAATAAAATCTCCTCCATTGTGGGACATTCCAAGACCCTAAGCAACAGATAACTGGCAGGATGGATAGCCAGGACACCCTGGGATACTGTCTCCAGCAGATAAAAAGCACAGAATCATCAAGGTTGGAAAAGACCTCCAAGATCGAGTCCAACCTGTGACCAAACATAACAATGCCAACTAAACTGTAGCACTAAGTGTCACATTCAGTCATTTGCTGAACACTTCCAGGGATGGTGACTCCATCACCACCCTGGGAAGTCCATTCCAATGCTTACCATCCTTTCTGTGAAAAAACTTCTTCCCAGTATCCAACCAGAACCTCCCCTGGCACAGCTTTAGGCCATGTCCTCATGTCTTGTCACTGGCTGCCTGGGAGAAGAGGCCAACTCCCATTTTGCTGCACCCTCCTTTCAGGGAGTTGTAGAAAGTGATAAGATCGTCATTGAGCCTTCTCCAGACCAAACAACCCCAGCTCCCTCAGCCCCCCTCCTCATATGGCTTGTTCCCTGGACTCAGAGCAGCCTGCTCTTGTGCCTCTCTTGGCATTCTGATCCTTCTTCAAGCTACTCTAGAATGCTGGAAGCACTACACATCAACTTTTCACAGTGGCCTCTATGCACAGA
Organism: Bombycilla garrulus; assembly: GCA_013400315.1. NCBI lineage: Eukaryota > Metazoa > Chordata > Aves > Passeriformes > Bombycillidae > Bombycilla > Bombycilla garrulus. The sequence goes on from VXBU01012387.1 coordinate 512,086, forward strand.
GCTTCTCCCTGCTTTACTGTGCCAGTGCAACACAACCATATTTCCCATTCTAAGCCCTTTTATCTAAGGAGGGCTCTTGGATATGAACACTGGCATGAGGGGGAACATAACAGCAAGTACTGTAGCTCTTAAAGCAGCCATGTATTTTTCTCCTGCCTCTAAATAATTTTATTGTATCTCAGATTTTCCTCACATTATCTCAAATGGCAGGAACTGGCCCACCACCCGCTTTCATGGCATTGCCATTACTGCAAAGAAGCATTTATTCATGGTGCCAGGGTTACTGCTCCAAC
>VXBU01012387.1:512394-564984 GCA_013400315.1 Bombycilla garrulus
AAAAAAAAAGGGATTGTGGTAAGGTGCCCATTTACCCACTGCTACCTCATTTCATCAGCCATCTATCAACACATTCTTCATTTGGAGAAATAAAATCAATGGTAAGTGGAGCTCTTTCAGTGCATTTAACTTCCCTGGCATGATACAGGTGGTAACACAGCTGAGATCAAACACTTTCATCTTTCCTCCAGAGCCAGTTTGGCTGCAGACTAGCTGCTTCTCAATTAGAGACTGCAATATTTCTGGCAAGGATTATGTGTGCTTTCTACAGCTCAGATTTGCCTCACTGCTGCTTTTTTTACTTAAAGAACAATCACTGTCTTCTTACTAGATCACTCACCCTTTACCCAAGACCTCTAAGAAATCAAAAGGCCTGGGTTCAAGTTAGGTATGAGACATAAATCTGTGGAAAAATTTAAGCAGATATGAAGACTGAGATTTTAGAACACTGGTTCTGTGTTACAATCTATAAATCCTGTCACGCACTGCAATAAGCATTTCTCTGCTGGCTTCCTGAAAGAGAAGGGTTATAACTGCATTTTGAACAAAGACCAAGGAAGCTTCAGGAGATCACCTGGTCTGTTCTTAAGTAATTTCTGTAACCTGGACATCTTTACTCCACGTTAGGATAACAACGGTTCCCCAACAACAACTGCCTTGCGCAGCAAATTTTACCAAGTTTAATTTCTTAGAATATCCATGAGGACAACAGAAAAGAAGTACCACCATTCCAGTGTTTTGCAGGGAGAAAGAGGTACTGTAGTAGCTTGTTCCACTTTCAGAATTCTTTTTCTCTTCCTTGGTTTTATATTTAATATGCAATTTAATATATAAAATTAGCTATCCCAGCTCTAGAAATATTAGAGATCCTGGAATCAAAAGGTTAGTAATATCTTATGTTTCCATGGCACCATAAGTGAGATCTGTTCTGGTTTTTAAGAACAGCTGATACAGAACCAAAACCTGAAAAGAATTCATACCAATATGACAGAGCCAAGTACTTTATAATTTAAACCAAAAAGACAAAAAAAAACAACCAACCAACTAGAAGTTCCTATAGTTGGCATAAATTCTCCACAACCTCTTTAATGACACTTGTTATTTTGTGTGGTTTAACACTGTAGTAGAATACTTCACACCTTTATCTGCATCCATACCTCTCTACATCACCTGCAGGGTCCACAGGAGGACAGTATGAACTTAATTAATTTAAGCTTGTACATATTTCTGTTTGTTATTATTTGCTTCAGTTGGTCACTCTCTGCAATTTGTCACCACTTCACAAGTAATGACTCAAAATAACTCAGATGCCTAGTTTCCAAGTTTAAAGCCAGATGACCTGTAGTCTCACTCCTGACACTGAGATCAGTAACAATTTGCTGACAGGTGACATACCAATTCACACATACAAGTGTTTAAAACACTACATAGTGGAGACATTTCCACCCCCATCTTCAGGCTAGCTCCTCATCCAGTAATGTACACATGGTGTTTTGCACCTTATAAATTCCTACTATGCATGTAGCTCAATAAATCAGCACTTAGAAATCAGCCACAGCCTCTGTGTTGCATCCATCTTCCCACTCCCTGCCCTGAAACGCTTTGTCAGCAAAGGCTTGAGCTATTGGTTCTGCAGGTGCAGGTAAATCAATATTAAACCCATGGCAGTTTAGTCTGCAGTGACTAATTCTAGCTCTGCTTCCCCAGTCATTCGAGAGTGCACGTACCTGGCTGAGATCACCAGGGCACTCAGCACTGACCAGAGGCCCCAGTATAACTCTTGTTGACACCCAGCATACAGGTTCTCCCATAAGCACTGATTTACTGGCCATGGACAAAAATGTTCCTGAAAGTCAAGGAAGTAGGACCACCTTAAAGGAAACACTGGATGGTTCAGAAAAAGCTGTTGTGTTGTGGTTAACAGCTCTTTCATCTGCTGAAACCCACAAACCTGAGCTCTCCTGAGAGCAGGCACATCTTGCCACATCCTTATTATGTAGAACTGTCAGCTTAATTTTTAATCTTTTCTACAGAAGAAAAATGGGTACCCAGAAGTCTCACTTTACTACCTTTTGCTGATACTCAATGCAAAGCAGAAGCCAATTTTTCAACACATTTTAGGTTGCACCCTGCCTGACACTCAAGGAAGTAAAATTATGGAATTTTAAAAAAGAAAGGAAAAATTCACACCAGAGACCAGGCTGAAGCAGCACAACTTCACATAAATTGTTTTCATCTCCAAAAACAATCCTGACTCTTAATTCCGTCAACATTTCCTGTTACCAAAAAGCTAGGAAACGGCTTTGCTGCTGAAATACCTCATGATTTTTGGCAGGGTGTCATCATAAGCTGATGAAAAGCAAAAAATTGGGATATAATAGAAAAAAAATTATCTTTAGTCTGCTTGGAAGGGATGTAGAAAAACAACATTAAGGAGACAGCAGTGTTTCAGCCACAGGTACCACAGCTTAGTATAAAGTCCCAGAGTAAACATAGGAGGGCAGCAAGTTGATCCAGTGGTACAAACACAATCAGAGACCATAACTGATGCTTCAGATAGAGGAAGTTGCTACCATAAACAAAACAAAAACACACACACACAAAAAAAAATAAAAAATAAAAACCCACAACCCAGAAAAAAAACAACCAAAATAACCCACAAAAAAAAACCACTACCCCACACTCACAAAAACAGTGTCATCATACACCACCTGCCCAGCTCAGCTGTACGGACAAGCAATAAAAATAATTCATACTGCAAACCTAGCACCTCTGCAAAGGAAGACAGTATGCCTATCATGGACTGTCACGACATACTACAGACAAACAAAGCCCTTCACAGCTTTCAATTGACAGGTAAATCAAGCACAAGAATAACTTCTTTCCTTCTGGCATCACCACTGGAATGCAGTCTCCTCCAGAGCAAAACTGAAGAGATTTACCAGCAAAAACGTACCTCCACACTGTAGATAGTACAAAGGAAACCACAAAGGTAGGTGAACTACAAAAACAGTCTAAAGCTGGAAAAGAGCGAAGTACTGGAGATAATCCTGCTTGCACAGAGTGATGGGAAGTAATATCACTTGTTAATGGCCACTTAAATCTGCCTTAGAAGCTCACCTGGAAGGAGCTCCACCAGTTAAAATAAAAAGAACAACTCATAAATCATCACCCCATCTTCTGCAGCATCCAAGGCTTCTGCATTGAAGGGTTCACCTGAGCATCCTCAAGATCTTGCCAATCACAACCTGAGTGCAGAGGGGAGGTACAGGGAGGGTCCAGCCTGTTCCATGCTGTCAGTAGGTACTGTGAACACTGTCAGACTGGATCCTTGCTCTGGACTAAGGCGGCATGGTTTAAACGCAGGCAGCAACCCAGCCCCACACAGCCATTCATTCACTCTCCTGCCAGCAGGACCGAGGAGAGAATCAAAAAGATAAAAGCTAAAGAACTTGTAAATTGAGATAAAGACCATTTAATAGGGAAAGCAAAAAACACAAATGCAAGCAAATGCAATTCCCTGCTTCCCATGGGCAGGCAGGTGTTCAGCTATCTCCAGAAGGGCAGGCAGGGCCCCTTCACATGTAACAGCTACTTGGGAAGACAAACACCATCACTCCAAACATGCTCCCATTTCCTCCCCCTGATCCTACAGGTGGGGAAATGAGCGAGAGCTGCCTGGTACTGGGTTGCTGGCTGGCCTTAAACCACAACACAAGGGCACAAGGTTGTGGCCACAAGGGTCACATTTTTACAGGCCCCAATATGAAATATGCAGGCTATTACATTTACATATAGCCTTCATGTTCCAGCTGCTTTAGGAACAAAACAATAGTCCATGGAGAAAGCCTCTCTGCTCTTTCTTCTTGCTCTTCTGCATACCCTTGAGCCGCTTTGCTTTTAGCCAAATGCCAAAGATATCAGGCTTTCATCCTCCATGGCAGCACTCCACCCCATAGAGAAACACAAAGCTGTCAGTCCTACACACATATCACCATCTTTTGAGAAATTGCCCTGTCCTATCGCCCACCCACCCCTCTACAGATAGGCATCCTCACCACATGTGTCAGTCTCCAGTATGACATGGAAAAGCCCATAGCCAAAGCAACAGCTGCCACAGTTGATTTAGGCATTGGTAGAAACAGAAGTGAGGGAAAGAGAAGCCCGCTGAAAGTCTGTAGTCTCTGCTGTTATTTTTATTACCAAGGACCTTGATCAACACCATGTCAAATATAACACCTATACACATTAAGACCATGGATGAGGGTAAAGTCCCAATACAGGAGACATGCAAGAGAACTAGTATTTCTGTTTCTACAGCCCATTAATATTGTGACTAAGGTCACAAAGTGTCTCTTGTGACACTGATCAGCACCAGCCTNCGTGACTACATGACTAAGGTCACAAAGTGAAAACTGGGATTAGTGTCTCCTGTGACACTGATCAGCACCAGCCTACAGAATAAGGGACCATTCATGTGCAAGAACTCCAGCAGCCCAAAAGGAGCCCTTAAGAATGAAATTCAGTGGGCAAGTCTCAAAACTGTCAAAATCAAAACTCTCATGCTGATGCTCCTAAACTGCTCCCAGGCCCTGAAATGGCTTCATTATTTATGTGGAATGGTGCAGTAGAGGCGAAGATTGAACACCAGACCCACAGCACACATTCAGACCAGACAACCCAGCAGCAATTTTCCTTCTCCTGAGGTCCCTTTTACTACACCTTCAGCAGAAAACTCTACACAAGATCTCAAGCTCCAGGCTGTAAGCAGTGTTTTGGTGCAATGGGTTTTTTTTGTTTGGTCTCTTTCCTCCTGTTGGAGCATGACTTCCACTCATGGATGACCCAAGGGAGAGAGAAAGAAAGAACTACAGGAAGCTATAAGCCTTTTGTCTACTCCATTAGCACCAAAAATGTGCTCCTATACTCCAAGATGCTGCTGAAATTACATAAATTCTCAGCCCCCTCTGCTTGCAGGATGCATTTCTCCTGCCCTCCAAGCATATCTGATTGTACTACTGTGGCAAGTAATGGCTCCGACCAGAGGAGGACTCCATGATGTCAAACACAGCCCACCTACAGTAAAGAAACAGCTCCTGCCCCCAAAAGCAGTTGTAATTTAAAACAAGATGAAATGAGGGGGATGAACCAAATACAGAGAACAAGGTAAAAGGATGGAAAAGCTGTGATATGAACAGGACTTTTAACTGACTGTCTCTACTCCCCCTCCTGTTTTTTAGAGGGCTTAGCTGCCCACAACCAACACATCATAAAGACTAAAAGCATGAACTGGAGTTTGAGGCGCTTTTTTTGGCCCAGAAAAGGGCAGAAATATAACAAAGAACTACCTTAATGCAGGGAAATTCAGCTGTTACCATGCTCTTTTGAGCAAGTAATTACAAGTGATTGGGTGATTCTCTAGAGGTGTGTTAGGGGAGGCAGGGATTTAAATGCTGCTCTGAATTTTACAACAGGGGAAGGTACTTATCTACCCTGACCTGGCCCTGCTTTTTACGACTGGCTTATTCCATTCTCAGATGCCTAAAAAGGATGAGGAAGAATGATGAAGTGTGGGAGTACCCTTCTTTTATCCCTGCCTGAAGCAAAGAGAATGTTTAATTTATAGCATGCCCACTGCACACACCCCTCCACAGCTTGTATCACTCAGAATCCACAGCAGAAGGACATGACATTTCTCCAGATTGCAATATGTCCATTCATTTTCAGATACCAGTACTGCTGCTCAGGATAACTACTGCACACCAGGAAATTACAAGGGGGAAAAAAGAAAGAAAAAACAAAACCGCCATGTGCCAAGAGAAAAGGGGACTCGTGTGCCAAGCTCTTTTCCACAAAGATTATGCTAGAAAACTAAGCAGTGATCTGAAAGGATAACTTGAGATGAATAGACTCATATGCAGCCCATGTACTTAGCCCGTATGCCAACTGCCAATATAGCACAGCTCTGCTATTCATCCCATCTGATTTTAAAGGGGTGGGAGTTGGAAGCTTTGCGCTGCCAAAATGCCAGCCACTAGCCAAAAGGTACATTTGGTTGCTTGTCAGTGCAGCAGATGTGAAATGGGCAGCCTTTCCCTTCTCTGACCTCCTCAAGGACAGCAAAAGCAGCTCTAGAAAAGAACAGAGATCAGCAAAACTAACTGATATTATCAAAGTCCTGCTTTTTGGCACTATTCCCACATTATGGGGCTTTTTTCCCCACCAGAAATTTGTCAAGAAAAAAATAATCCCCTTAATATTTATCACTTGTATAAGAAAATCCAGGGAGCTGAGGATATTCAGATTAAACAAAAAAAGGAGAGAGTTACTGATAGCAGCAAGAAGGGCTTGTGCTGACAGGATTAAGAGGAATGTTGACCAACATAGGGGAATACTGAACACATAGCACTGAGACACTAGAGAAAGGTAAGCCCGTAGGAAATCTTTCCATTTTCTCTTACAAATGCCCTGCTTACTCACTGCCTTTTTTAGCATTAAAACATGTAATGGGGTATCCCATATCTGGAGGCACTTTCTTTTTAATTCAATTATCGTGTAAGTACTGGGGACAGAAGTTGCTTCACCTTGCTGTGCAGCATGGAAGACAACTACTGCAAACAGAAATACAGAAGGAAAAGGCAGGAGGAAAGGAATTTCTTTTTGTGACTCCAGTTGAATCAGTGCTGGGGAGAAATCAGGTGCAAAAAGGCCAGCTAGAAATCTGCATGTAGCAATTCTACCCTTGGAAGATATTCCTCCAAATAAAGATATGACAAAAAAACAATCTTGCTGCTTAACACAACAAGAAATACTTGCCCAATCCTACCACACTATAAAGCAGTCAGAAGAGGGAGTTAACTGTACCAGCTAGACAGATTCCATGCAAAACAGAAACATGAACAGACGCATGGAGGAGAGGCTTCACAGAGTTCCCATCCTGAAGGGGAAAGGATGCTTGCTCCTTGGAATGCTTACACCTACTAGGAACTCCACCACAAAGCTTACAAGCCAAAACCACTCAGTTTGAGCCTTAAAAAGGCCACAATTTTTTACATCTGCCTGTTAGGAAGAAGTCCTGTATTACATATAATTCTAAGCAAGCTGATTGGATAAATCCATGGTGACAAGCTTTTTCAAAGTTACTCATTTAATTAGCCATTGTATTTTCAAATTGGAAACTGCATTTAAAGCCACTGGGACACTGAAGTTATTAAAAGTAGGGTTTATTTACAGAGCCATTCCTAGCAGCATACTTAGTTAATAAAATAGAGGTAAATTGTATGAGCTATTAATAAGCTTATTAAAACAGTTAACCCAAGCACATTTCTTATTTAATACAGTAATCCATAACCTTCTCAGAGAACCTCTCCTTCCCTGTTCAAGGAATTTACCAGGACCAAATTACTAAATTCAGGCTAAAAGTGGCATATTCAAAGAGGTTAATTTGAATGACCAATATTTTAACACATTCTATCCAATCAGAATAATAAGAACATTAACAATATGCTCCACTTAGTCACAAGTCCTTTAAAAAAAGAAAAAAAAAAAGTTCTGTTATCCTGCTAGTGCCAGGAAATGATGGAATTTCACCTTAACAAGTCTGCAATACAGTAATAAAGATCAGACGGAAACGCCTCTATAAGTAGGACACACTTCCATCTAACAAAAGCACCACCAACACTTCCATCTGGAAATGCCAGGGGACAAAGGCAAAGACTAGGAACCAATTGTCTCAATGAAGAACTAGGTTTCTCAATTACTATTCTGTTATTGTGCTCTCTCAATTACACATAAACATCTATGAGATTTCCCAAGCACTCCTGAAGTGAATTAACAATATTCTCACTATATTCCATTTCCCTTTCCAGCCCAGAGAAGATGCAAGGTGATAATGTGTCACAGTTACACGCACACATGCAAGTCAAGGAAGAACTAGATGATGTGTTACACTGATCAAGGAGAAAGACAAGCCTTTCTCCCTTAACAGCCAAAGATTTAGAGCTTTCCATCTCTTCTGCCACTACTTTCTCTACCTGTCATCTCTACACAGAGGACAACTCAAAAAACATTGCAGTTCCTGAGATTCAGTTTCTCATAACAATATTTCAATAACTAATGGACCCTTTTTCAAGCCTCCAAAATTCATAAATGCTTCACTTCTTCACTCCATGCAATATGAGATACTTAAAACTCTGACACCAACACTGGATCTAATAATACAGAGTGAGAGAGCAACAGGCATTTACAGAACACAATTCACCTTCACAGATTTTTGGCTACCTACCTTACTATGTGTTGTGCATCCAGAAACACCTGTTTCTCTGTACCAATGATATACAAAAGTCTGGTTAGATGCAGGTGGCTAAGAATATTAAGTTGAATCCCTTAAATTCAGAGGTATAGAGCACTTCTTCAGATCAACAGTAGGTGAAGCAAAGACACAAAATTAATAATGTCTTGAACAGTGCCAGAAGTGCAGTCCCAAATAGTATTTAAAAGCCCCATACTAATTTCTCAACTCAACTTACTTGTCACAGTTGCACAATTTTTCAGCTCACCTCAGAGCCAAAGTCAAGGGTATCCTTTTTTGCTATCCTGCACACAAGTTTTCTTGCACTTCCCATAAACAAGTCCAGTCCCCAGTCCTCATTTTCAGGTCCTCCTCTGACTGAGTTTGATCTGATGATCAAATAGTTCACGGCTTCAGTATCTGTTCGCATAGTGCAGGCTTGAAAAAACCAACAGCCCTTTCTTTACCTGAGACAGTATCCTGTGAACGACTCATTCCTGATCATTCTGCATCAGGCCCAAGATTTTTTTCACCCACCAGCCACTGTGTTACATGAGAATAGACAAAAAGGAAACAAGCTCCATGGTCTAAATGGCTTTCACAGTCTCAAAAGGAAGGGAGGTGACATGGAGAGGAGGAAGGGCAAAGCAACCCAAACCACCAAAATTCTGCTGAACACAATCACAACCAACTAATGATGAAAGTTAACATTTTTTTTAACAAACATCTAGGAGGAACCGAACAATGCTAATGCTGTGCATTGACTTAACAAATTCCTTTATAATGATATATTAGAGTACATATAACCATATATGGCAGAAAGTAGTGAGAGGAAGCAGGATTTTTCACTTCTGTCTTTGTACAATTACCATCTGTAATGCTCAGGTTTTTGGTTTGTACTGGCAATGTTCTACAATACTCCACTCAGAGACTACTGCCCCTTAGAAATGGATTCTGGAAGGACCATTTTGCTATCTCCTGCATTCAAGGCTCTAAAAATGCATTACATCAAGGAAAACAGAAGTGAAGGATAACTTGCTGTGGTACTACAGTACCAAACACTAGAAAAGAGCAGCTTAGCCACAGTTAGAAGTATGTTAGTGAAAAAACAGAACAATATATGGCACCAGCCTGCAACATCCACAAGTAGTATTCTTTGCCAGAGACTCAGGAGGACCAATTATGCACACAGTCAAATATTTCACATGTAGTGATGCCTAACAAAACTTCTTGGCATTGTCCACATGAGGCCAAAGTTTCCAAGGCTCAAGGGAGTCCCCATGTACTCCTGGATTCTCACACTGCAGCAGACTCCATGTGGTGACAAGAACAGTCCTTCAGTGCCTGCACGCTTTATAGCTTTCTCCTTCAGCTCAGTGGAAGATTCCCTGTCCATGGCTAGGGTCCCTTCCAGCTCAAACCATTCTATGATGACTTCACAGGCATGGTCTCAGAAGTCATAGCTTCTTTCAAAGCATCTAGATTGTCCCTCTTTTTCCACTGTCTTTACTTCATCAGTTTATTAAGAACATACCTGTTGTCACCTCTGTGCTTTAAGAGAGGAAATAGGTCTGGTCCAACATAATAGAGCCAGGCTTTAAAGCACGGTGAATATTTGGGTCTTCAAGTTTATTTCAGCACCAGAAGACACACTGCTTCCTCTAAGGATGTACCAATACAAAAAACATCATGGAAAAGGTAGACAACTGGAGAAGAGCAGTCAGCCTCATTTGCTAGAATTGTTATGGGACATACAACACTTGGTCCATTATGCCATTTGCCCTTTTTTAAGGCTGAGCTGATTGCACAATAAACACTAAGTCCACATTTCATGCCTTATTTTATGTATACAACAACTCTGTGGATGCATAAACATCAAAAAGCTAAACAGTCCATGAAAGAGACTGCAACAAGGCTGGAGGAGTTACTAAACCCCATTTGGTCACAGAAATTGCCTCTGCCTCGGAATGAGACAAACAACTTTGATTTTCCAAAAGGCATTTCATGAGGAAGGTGTATGGCACATGGTAATTGCCCATGTTCTCCAAAGTGTAGAGACAAATGACCAGCTGCATACCTATCCTCCTCCTGGCCGAGCTCCCAAGTACTCTGGCATTTCCCCCTGTTGCCGACATGAACGTGACTGAAGACAAAGGCAAACTGCATTAAGGTTTCTGGCAGCTGGGTAGCACTTCATGTTTTAAGGACCACAGTCTGGGATTCAGTCACAACAGTAACTGTTTACAACATGCTACAAATACCCTGTTAGGAAACATAACAGCTCCAAACTGCTCTCTTCTGTAAAATATGTCAGCAGAGCTTTGCCAGGGTACAGCCACGTTAAGTATTCTGACATCCTTGAAATCCAAATGTTTGTGCCACCAAATCTGACTAACCTCTCACAAACACTTCCTGGATAGGAAACTGAAGGTGGCTAGATTGATTTCTAAGTTCCTATTTCATTTGGGGCATTTTTGTGATGTTGTTTGATTGGTTTGGGTTTTTTGCGGATTTTTTGGTTTTTTTTGTTTGTTTGTTTGTTTGGGGTTTGGTTTTTTTTGTGGGTTTTTTTTTGTTTGTTTGTTTTGTTTTTGTTTGTTTGTTTTTGGTTTGGGTTTGGTTGGTTTTTTTTTATTTCAAATGAAAGCCATTCTGCATAATTTGCTTCTGTCCTTATAAAAGAGAACATGTGAAAATCCAGAGGCAAATAAAAGCAGCATCTCTTCAGTGATACGATATGACCAGAACTTCAATATACCTTCTCCAAGTTACCTGTTACCTCTCAAGGCTAATTCAGAAAATCACTTGCCTCTCTTTAAAGAAAGAGCATTTACAATAATAAGGCACTATTGCCCTTACTCACAGTTTACTTTAATCTAATGGCCCAATTACAGCTGGTCCCATTTTCACAAGAGACCATATTATTTGAAGTATTCCTCTACCTAGCAGAGTCTTTACTGACATCGAGTAGGTACAGTGTAATTTGTTTCAGATAAAGATGAAGAGAGAAACAAAGTAGAGCTCTCAGGAAAGAGCACAGCAGGACTGAGTGTTTCCCCTCTGTGGCAAAATGTAGCAACTTCAAAATGGCACCAGAAACCATCTTTAAATACACATGAAGGTATTGAGGAAAGAGAGGGAAGGGAGGGAAAAGTACTAAGACTAGCAGTTCTACAGTTGTATTTGGAATAAGGGACTATCCACAAAAGGATTGCAAGGTGAAAAAGACTATAGAGAACAGGAGGTGCAAAAGAAAGACTGCAAAGTAAATTTTCTCCCAGATATTTCTTCAAAGAACATGGCAAACTCAGGAACAGATTCCATAGCAATTGTGCAGTGCAACCCAAACAAGCTAACTGTTGTCCAGGGATATTTATGATGCTTTATACAGCGAGGCTATTATCCCTTGGAATGGATGACAGAAGAATCATTTTGCTACTTCACAGGTCCAAAGCTCTAAAAATCTGTGTTACACTTAGGAGAGTAAAAGTGAAGTATGCAGAAGTGATCAAAAGAGAACAGGCTGGGTTTATAGCCTGCAGGGGAAACAACTGATCATATATTCTTCCTATGACAAACAACTGAGAAAGTAATTGAGAGTCTAGCAGAAACCAATGTTGTTACCTCAGCATTATTGATTTTCGGCAGACATCTTAATCTAACACATGACAAAACTTTGGTCATTCCAGTAAGATATAGCTTTCAAGAAAAAATGATATTTATAAAGGTAGTTTATGGTTCAGTTAGAGATTCTTATGAAGTCAAGCTCAGGTTATAAAGGAATGGAAAGAAAAGGACTTCTTAAAAACAAAATGGATAGAAAGTTTGATTAAAAGGTGAAAATATGATTCAAGTACACTAAAGCAGAAGGATCTTCTGCTCTTCAAAACACTAAAAGGAGGTAGTAAAAACAACTTTAAAATACTGTACTGAGAAAGCCTTATTCTTATCAAAGGGACGAGTGGCACTAAAAACTCACAGTTTACCCATTACACACTCTTTAGAAAATTTCCTGCAAAACTTACCAGAAATGTTCCCACTGTTAATAGTAAAAGAAACTGCAATTATTTATACATGTAAATATAAAAAATGAAGCTATAGCAGGATAAGAAGATAAAAGTCCATAGAATCCTTTGTTAACATTCAAACTTAAAGAAATACAACAGTAAAGAAATAAAAATTGCTAATACTAAAGAACAAAGCCTCAAAGTTACAACAAATAAATAAACATTCAGAGAAAAAAAGTGAGCTCAACTCACAGCAATTACAAAGACTGCATCTTCAATTAAAAAAAAAAAAATAAAAAAAAAACTCAGATGCCATTCTCTGCATATCTCACTCTCCTGTTTCCTGGGAATAGCTGAGCCCTTGCCCTCACGATGGCTTTTCAGCCTGCAGGGGGTAATGCACCACTCATGGAGTTTCAGGTGATGACACTAATTGGGCTCTCTCTTCAGCAGATGTTTTCTACCTGCTAAAGTCAGGACTGCCTTCTTCCCAGCTGCATCATATTAGCAAACCACAGCTGATTAACACAGATGGCCCCTTCTCTGTTTTTTCCAACTGACAAATAGACTACTAAGTATTCTTGCTTTTAAGTCTCAAAGATAAGAGGCAAGCACAGTTTTTACATGCTTGTGACAAATTCTTACTTGTGAAATGAAACCTGACCTAGAGCTCTCTAGAAATCAGGCCTAGTGAGATGACCATTCATCATTCTTTCATATGCTTGGGGTAGGCTATCTAATAACAACCTAGTTCTGCACCTCTCCTGCCATCATGCTGCTGCTGCTGTTGCTTTTGTGCACTCTTGGACAAATGCCCTTAAGGGAAGGAAAAAAACACTTGCTTCCAAAAGTACTCTTTATATTTGGTATCCATTCACACAGCTGGTATGAAACAAATCCAGCCTGCTGGGCTTTGACATAGATTTTTTTCAGATGTCAAAAAAGAGAGGCAAAATATATAGGCATGGGAGAGCCTGGTTAATGAGGTGTCACAGCTATGGCTGATTTGTTCACTGCTTCTTTAATTTATTATGTGTTTCAGAGTGATAAGTAGCAACATTTCTCACATTTTATTTATGCACTATACAGTTTAAGGTTTAAGCGGAGCAACATCTTGAGACTAACAGCAGGCTTTGCAAGTGAGGCAGAATGCTCCACTCAAGTTGTGTCTATTTCAATCACATGGCAACCATTTAGAGGAGCAAATTAATGCTAAGCTTTATTTCTCGGTAATAAACACCCATTGTACCACTGTCCATACACTTGTTCCAAGTGTGAGGCTGGACTGTGACCTGGAAGGAGATAATTCAGAAAAGTCTGACACCTGTTTTGAGGAATTCAATGTGCCTCTGATCCATGTACTTGGACTGCAAACTCTCTTTGTCAGGAGAATGCTTCTATCATTGGATCTGTCAAGCTGAGCCACTGAGCAAGCCATTTCACTGGGTCTCCCCCAGTCAAGCTCAATTTGAGTTTTACAGTCCTTGATACTTGTGGGATATTGTCATAGAAGCCATTAATGTACTATGCACTGGGAATTATGCTGCTTGGCAGGGGCTATCTCTCCTCACGATACCTGCATGTCCAAAGCTCAACCTAGTCTTGTAATGAGATTGCAAAAAGTAGTCATATATATTCAAAATGTTGGCCTGTGAGCCAGTAAGGCCTGAAAATATTTACCAATATGTCAAAATGCTTCTAGCTGAAAACCATTTCTAAACCATTCGCTGTTTGCAAGTTTAATGGCTTAAGGCTTATGGGCTCATGAATCACCAGCTTTCTTAGCAGCAGCATTTGAAATGTTGATATCTTAGCCTTGAAATAGATGTGAAGGTACCACAGCCTTTACAAGCTGTTATTGAAAGACATACTTTAAAAGCTCCCACAAAAGACTGAATGCAATAGAAGTAGCTGAGCAGGATGAAAGTAACCGAACCAACTTAGTTAAAGTCATTGTTCATGTCTGTGTTCCACTTCAGTGATTACCCTCCAGCTGGACAATGAATCATATTAAAGGAAGCCTTGCTGCTTACAGTTCGTCTGATAAAAACTCCAGATGACTTCCAAAGCAATGATGAGTATTTGGGAAACCATTAATCTTACTTCAAATTACTGAATTCAACTGGAAAAAAAAATGGAGAGCAATTCCATTTATCAGAAATTAAAAAAAAAAAGGAAAATAAAAAGGTACTATTCTTAAAATTCCAAGATTTTCAGCTGAGAAGGTGAATGAACATTTATGGGGAAAAATCACTATAACAAATACATGTGGAATGAGTATCTCTAAGGTTAAGGAGGTTATGCTCATAAATGGCAAACCCTGCTTTACAGAACTGCAAAATGAAATGTTAAGCACAATACTGGAAAGACAAAAGGGATGGAACAGACATAGCAAATACATAGCAAAACAAATTAGAAGAAATAAGAAACCTCAATTGTAAATAAAAAATTATAGTTTCTTGGACAGTCCTCTAAAATACACCATTAAGTGATTTATCTAGGTCTTGCAAGAGGATATACACTGTGGAGTGTAAAATTATAAAATATGCACATTTTTCATCTACAACACCCAAGACAGAAGAATGAACACAAAAATATGGTAAATAAGCTCTGTTTCAATTTTAAACAAAGATATTACAAAAACCTATTAAATAGAATAAATAAACATACAATAAATAAATACAATTGAATGCTTATGGGTTTGCTTATTTGTGAATATCTTAAAAGGTAAGGAATTCGTGGCATGATGTCTTTTCTGACTATCTGGCCTAATCTATGCACACATTCATCCACAATGTCAGTGTGGACAACTTGTAAATATGTCTCTTCCCTCCTATTTTCTTGAACCAAACTAAAATCCCAATCTGTATTGAGTATTTCTCTGAGGGTGGCTAAGATCAAGTCAGCCTCAGCTCTACAAACTTTTTACTCCATTAATGTAGATAAAAAATACTATTTTGTCTATCATTCAACCTATAACTCTTCATTATCAACCCTCATTTCATTCCAAACCCTCAAACTCAGCTATGCAAAAACAAGCAGAATTATTTTGACATACTTTCAAGACTGTATGTTCATCTTCACAAATAAAAGATTTGTCTAAGGTCTCATTACCTTACTTCTTTCCCCAGCTCTCATCTCATTCAAGTCCCATTCACCCAGAATTTCAATCCAATCAGCATTTTCATCAATTAATTTGACCATAGGAATGCATGAATGCATTCTTCTTTGGTGTCTCCTTGTATTTGGGCTTTTGCTCATTCTGCACACATACTTGAGGTAAACTTTTAAACGGCTCCAAACTTCATTTTCCTTCCTCCTGATCACTCCTTAAAACTTTGCTCTGCTTTCTCCTAAGAAATTTGAGTTAGGCTACTGTCAAGAACACTGCACAATACAGTCCAATTCCCTACACTTCCTGCCCATGACCATGGTTTTACATTCACATGGTAAGTTTTTGGGGACAAAGACAGCTCTCTTCTCTTTCAGCTTTACACAAGCATCAAACACTTTTCCACTTTACTCACTAAACTAAATACATGTAGCATTTACACTTGCTTTTCAACATTTTGACATGCTTTAGAGCACTATGTGACTGCTACCCTCATTATAAATACAGGAGAACAATGTGCAGATAACTAAGATTTTAAGGAAGCAACATTTAAATTATGCTTGAAGGCCCACCAGCAGCATTTTAGCCATCAATGAAGCAGATGCAATACAAAACTCCACTGAATGATTTCCCATGTCATAGGCCATTATAACTTCAACAAATGTGTAGGGCAACAACACACGTAGGGCTTATTTCCAGTGAGTTGTGCTGTTCAAACATGCCTGTACACACTTCCTTTGGGGTATCTGCAATACACAGTGATTTTCCACCACAGAGTGAGAATTAGAGTCATCGGTACCCACTCTAGTCCACATCCATACCCAGGCTGCTCATGCTGGACAGAGGCTGAAACACCCACAGATTTTTCTTCTTTTTAGTGCAGCAATGAGACAATCAAGATGCTCATATACTACTCTTTACCATCACTTTGGAGCAGGCCACAGAATATCACCAGTGACCTGGAAGGCACAGCCTGCCATAACAGGCTGAGTTCAGGCAGCTGACATACAGAAGAGTGAAGAGGAAAATAAAAATAAAAACAACAACAGAAAATAACATAAATTATGAGGACAATGAAAGGAAAAACTTTCTATACTCAAGGCAAGTCATTTAGCATTTTACAGTGGTGCCTCAGTTACTAGGCACAACTGGTCCACGTAAAAATAGTTGCAAATGAAAGGCAGAAACCCAGAAGTGAGATGACAGCCTTATCAGTGGGCTAACTCTCTGCCAGTCCCATTTTCTACAATAAGTCTACATAGATGACACCGAGATAGATGGTGTGCAGCATTCTCACATAGAAAAACACTACTGGAAGGAAGATTCCAGGAGAAGAACAGACTATTGCATGGATCAATTACCCAGTGTTTGTAAAACCTTGAATAGATTATCAGTGTGAATAAAGTGAGGGTTTGAACACCCTGAGGTCAGCCACTATCCTGTCTGTCCTACATGTTCTACAAATGCAATCACGTTCTGGCTCCAGCCTGAATATGCTGCCAAAACCCTCCTACCCTTTCAAGAATGCAGTTCCAGAGAGAAGGCACTTTCAGGCATAGCAAATATGCCTACTGAGTACAGCACTGGGAGCAATCCTGATCTCTCATGAAATCTGTGCAACTGGACTGACCTTACAGATTTAGGGAGCAGTGGGGTTTGTATCCAAGCCCATATTACACTCAGTTTTTAATCTCTAGGTAGCCTTCACCTTACTTAGCACAAGTAGTAGGCCAAAATCTACCAAAATATTTAAATGCTCAGCTAGCCACAGCACACTGCAAGCACACGTCTAATAAACCTGTTAATCAAAATTTTCTGTTCAGTATTTATCACAGTGTTAAGTAAACAGAAAATGGAAACAGCTCAAAAAAAAAAAACTCAATGGCTCCATTCTATCCAGCTGGAAAATCTGACCTATCTTTTGACCCTTCCTACGAAAGAGTTTCATCACATCTGAGATATCTGAAAATCAACTCCCTTATCTAAAGAAAACAATATGTCCAGTACAGCAATATTGTAAAACACCTGACATTGCTAGCAAGGGTAAGCTATTACTGATTAACAGCCTGGGAGTGGGAGGAATTTCAGAAACACATTTAAGCATGTTAGCAATTCAGTTCACCAATTCTCTTGGAGCTCTCAGAAACTTGAAGTTCCCAGAGATGTCCACATGGGGCATCTCGTCGAGAGGTCAACACAACTGGAAGTTTGCACACTTAGCGTGTTTCAGTGAACGGAGTAACCCACAGTTCCTCTCTCCCTTGTGCTGCAGTTGTAAAGAAGAATCACTAGATGGAGCCGCACCGTCACAAATCTGATTTATGGCCGCTGCAAAAGTTGTTGCCTTCTACAGTTGTTTGGCCTAAAACTGACGTGTTGCAGCATGTGCTGATAACTCATCTTCTGAAAGACGGGATGAAATGCTCTCATTTACAAACGCAAAATGCACACAGAGGAAGTGACAAGATACTGAAGGGAAAAAAAAAAACACCAAAAAACCAACAACACTCACAGTTTTCAAAATCAAATAAATTTTAGAAATGAACTGAAAGTATTTTTTCTGCCAAGACAGATCATACGTCTTACTTTGTTCTGCAAATCAGAAATCACAGCAGACTCCCTGGTGAGTGGCATGACCAATTGCTGCAAAAGAAATACAAGAGCTCTGGGGCAAGTCTTTGTAAATAAGCTCTAACACACTAAAAATGCAGTGATAGGCAAACACATTTCCCATAAATACCCTGGTGATATACTTAATCCCACACTTTAAATGTACTTTTAAAAGAACCTTTTTTTCTTCTAAGGGCACTGACATTTGTTTTGCTAGCATAGGAAAACAGTTGAAATGTTTTCATCCAAACCTACCAACACACAATTCATCTGGCTTTCTGGAGACAGACTATGTGCCAAAAGGGAATTTTTACCTGCTTTCATCCTACATCTGTGGAGGCCAAGTTACAACCCAATCCATTCCTATGTATTCCTAGTCTGTGCGCAATGGCACTAATTTCATCCCCCATAGAATGGATCTATTAAAAGGATAGATCTCCATATTTTGCTTGTGTTTTCCAAAACCCAGATATTACCAATACTTCATAAAATTAAAACCAAATTCCCAGCCCATCTCCAAAAGGCACAGAAGCACAAAAAAAGTTGGATTTAGGCTGACACAGAAAAGATTACACAATCACTGTTGACTTATAAACCAACTCCCTCAGCAACAGATGTGGCCAGGGAGATCCCTCAATGAGACTGTTAAGCAGTGGCAAGGGCACTGTTCCACCCCACTAGGAAGGTACTGCAGAAGGGGGCTGAAACAGCGGTGGAGGAAACCTGGCCCCATTCCCCCTCTCTTGGAGAATCTTCCTTGACCCTTTTCACCTGGAAACTCACAGGCCACAGGACTGAAATTCCAAAACTCTTACGTGCTTTTTGACGAGTAATTGCTCATATTTCAGCTGCAAAGAAACGTGTTCTAAGGGAAGGAGAGAGCTCACTTCCTGGGCTAGTTGGAGTACCAAGCCTCTTACGAGCATATTTTTGTGAAAAGCTCCTCTATCAGAGCCCATTACAAATTCACACTACACTTGGGTGTGTTTTAAAATTAATACTGCAGTGAAGCTGTACCAGAACCAGCCTCTAAGGAAGCGGTGGCACAAATCCCCGGTGCTGTCTTTGTCACTCTACACACCACAACCGAGTATGTCACCGAGAGGAAGGAGCACACCTCCAGCGGGCGACCCATCCTCTCACCACTCCAACCGAGCCCAACATCGGGTACGCCGGGAGCAGGGACCGTAACAGCCAACCAGACGAAGCCAAGCGCCACCGGGCCAACCCAGCAGGGCCAGCGCGGCCCCGCCCTCCCGAGGCGCCCCGCCCCGCCCCGCCCCGCCCCACGCCGCCTGTGACCGCGCCGCGCTCCTCCTCTGCCGCGCCGCCTGCTCCCAGTTCCAAAATGCCGCTGCTCAGCGTGCCCAAAGAAGTGGCCGTCGGGACGGCGATGCTGGGGATCGCCTTTGCCACGGGTATGCTTGCAGGTAAGCGGCGCCCCCCAGGCCCTGCCACATGCACGGAAACGTGAAGGCTGCTCCCTCCTCGCGTTCCCCAGCGGGGACGGGACGGGAATCGCAGCGCTGGGCAGGTCCCTCCCAGGGCGGGCAGGAGTCCCCGCCGCGGGTGCAGCCCGGCGGCCGTCGGGAGAGCAGACTCCTTGGGGCTGCCCTGCGGACAGGGATTTATTTTGCTGAGCTGCGGCAGTAAATACACTGATGTTCTTAGAGAGCAAGCCGCTCCCTGTTGTCCAGCTGCCGCAGTGTGAGGCCTGGCCAAAGTCGTGGCGAAGGCGAGGACGCGCTCCCCGCCCTCTGCCCTGCCTGCATTTGTTTGGTCAGTCCGGAAAAGCCGGGGTGCGGTCCTTGCGCACAGCATTGTTTGCTGATAGCACTTTGCTTTCGTTCCCCGGGAGCGGCGGAAGAACGAGCCCACGATCCAGGAGGGGAAGGAGACCGGTGTTTTGTTGGTAACGCGGGCAGTTGGTTACTTACCCTTTGACTTTAGGCAGGTTGTTGAAATAATCTACATCTCGGCGTGATCGTCTGTAAAACAGAACCATTAACAGAAAATAAACTCCCCGAAATAAAAGTGTTCTGTAATAGCAAACAACTACCAGGAGATGTGGAAATGAATTTGTTGTTATTTCTTCAAAATTGTTGATCCATTTGGTAAAAGACACGTTGGGCATGAAAGCTGCATTCAGTTCTGTACTTTGGGTAGACATGTACTAATCCTTAAACTTCAGCTTTCAGCACCTACTTTGTCTGCATACTGCTTTCACGCTAAACAAGCAGTTGAGCAATACCGCATTTCCCTTGGCTGGAGGGCAGGACAGTGTCATGAGGAGAGCACAGGGTTTGAGAAGACACATCAGCTGATGGGCCTTAAACTCGGCAGCCTCTATTCATCTGCAAAACAAGGGCCTCAGACTAAGAAAATTGTGCACCTTGTTCATGTTTCTCTCTTTAAACTTACCCTTTGAGTTTTGATGGGGTTACTTCTCCTGTAAGACTGTCGCAGTTTGTAACCATCACGTTGGCCAGCAAACAACACAGTACTGAAGCCTTTCCCTTTCGGCCTTTGGAGGCCTGGGCTGGACATTTTAGAGGCTAAAAAGGAAGAGGAAAAAAGAATTATAGTCCACCTGGTTGTCCAGCTGTGTTGCATTTTCCATTTTCATGGCTATTTTGGAGCAGAGAACTTTTTAACCTTTAGTAATACTTCAATGCTTACTTTATTTAAAACAGCAATAACTGAAAAATATAAAAGTTCTTCTTATTACTTATTTTTTGGTAGGTAAAAGATACCCTTCTTTAATTTTTGGAAGACCAAGTGGTATGATTGGGAGAAACAGTCCTCTCCGGCAATACATACTGGATCATTCTTTGCGAGAACATCCAATTCTAAAGAAGCTGCGTCTGGTCAGTATCACCCACACCTCATCCTGAACTACAGCTGGGATCCTGGTCACGTGTCCTTCCTCTGTCTTATTTCCATACGCACAACTCTTCAATGTTCAGGGCAACCTACTTGACTGTTTAATAGTATTGACCTACATTTTAGACATGTCTTTCTATCCTCAGCTCCCAAGGCCATGTGTTAGGGCTGCACTTGCTTTGGACTTGAACAGGTGACTTCTGTTCATTTTGGTTGGCATATAAGGAACCTGTAGCTCAGAGAGGTGGTGTCCTCCATAAGGCTCCGGTATCAGAGATGAGACCAGACATCCTAACTCAGGTTTGAGTAATTTCAGGTGAGACAAACTGTTCTTGTATACAAGAAGTTAAATGCTAACTGCTGGAACAGGTTGGTTGGAATGATCCTAGCAGAAAAAGGAAAACAGGAGGATATACTTTCCCTTTAGCTGATATGGCACAGCCCTGCTTCTCCCATTGCCCATTCTTTAGTGCCAAGAGTCCTTCCACCCTGGGATGGGCACAGCTTCTCCAGGTTTGCACTGTGCAGCCAGGGCTACATGGTCTGACCTTTGGCAGACATGCATCTAGCAGATTGTTAAAGCATTCTACACATCTTGAAAGGAAGTGCATTTGTTTGTGTAAATGCATAGAAATAAAGGACTTTCACAGTCAAAGTTCCTTTGTGATTCTTTATTACAAATATTGCTGAGTTTGCATAGCCATGGTAACTTCGGAGCAGATTACTGCTTTGAATATCCAGTGCTTATGACACACAAAACATCCTCCTTACTCATAGTTAACTTCAAACCAAGTTCTGGTTCATAGATGGAGCACGAAGCTATCTAAAATGAGAAGACAGAGGTATCTGTTTTTCCTGGAGTTTCACTGGGATTTTTTTCTTTAGGAAATTGCTTTAATAGATTTCGTCTCTGTTGGATGTGATGTGTTATTTTTTTCCACTTTTCTAGGTCACTGCTGATCATCCCTGGGGCAGAATGATGGTGTCCTGTGAGCAGGCTCAGCTTATGGCAAATTTGGTCAAACTCATTAAAGCCAAGAAAGTTATTGAAATAGGTAAGAGTGTCACTTTGTAGTAAAATAACTCTTGACTATCATTCTCCAAATAACAGCCATGTTTAACATAAAATATCCAAATACAGGAAGGCACTGCATACGTGTCAGCAAACAGGTGGGCAGACTACAGCATGTAAAGGAGTGTCTGATTTGTACTTGGTTGCCACAACTGTGCATTCAGTAGTTCTGGCATCAGCATGGATGGCTCATCAGTTCCAAGGCAATCTGAAAAAGTGAGCTAAATAGATCTCTTGAGTCTTCAGCAGTTGCAGGACAGGGTGTATTCTGTCTTTCCTGTATCAGTTTCTTACTAGAAGATATTTTGCTGCACAGGCCCTGTATCAAATCCACTTTGCTTGATGCACCTATATTACCAGGATGTCCCAAAAGACAGACTGAGGCTCAGCAGCCAGGTATGGGTTCCCACCATCTTCATTCCTGGCCTGGCTCTTACAATTCCCTGGTATTTTGCTGCTCATCCAGTCTCTATGGGTTACACTTACAAAACCAAACTCTACCTTGTCTGTCCATGAGCCTTTTGGTAAAAGCTAGCATTGAAGTTTGCTAAAAGATTGATTAAAAAAAATCCTCTCAACCTAACATTACATTAAAATGGAAAGGAAAAGGAAAAATCTTTACTGTCTGTTAACAAATTACCATCCTTGATTCCTTTGGGGATTTTATTCCTGAAGAGAGCCCTGTAGTCCTTTATCATGATACAATAAGTGTTGATGTCTCTTATGATTTTCCTAGGTGTTTTCACAGGTTATAATGCCTTGAATATGGCACTTGTCCTGCCAGATAATGGCCGAGTTATTGCCTGTGATGTAAACGAGGACTATGCCAAAATTGGAAAGCCACTGTGGAAGGAGGTAAGCAGCATCTTCTGTAGACAATGGGGACAGCTGCCTTTACACATGAGGAGATTTTGGCATTTTAGACTTGCACATTCACACGGAAGTATTCTTAACATTAAAGGGGGCTGATAGAGTTCAGTTTGGGAAGAAAAATAAGTGGTGGTTGGAACCTAGGAATAATAGCAAAACTATCTGAACCCCAGTCACTCCCTGAGTACAGCCTACTAACAGGTTATTTCTTGACCACTCTTATCAACACTGTTCTTTTTCATCTCAGGCAGGAGTAGAACATAAAATTGACCTGCGGATTAAGCCAGCAATTCAAACTCTTGGTAAGTAAGATGAAATAACTGATTGTTTCCCCTTCCCTAGAAATAGAACAGGGATACAATTGTGATGGAATTGAAGACCAAATATGGTTGTGAATGTGATCCCTTTTGCTAACAGGGAGGGAGGCAGCTTCTCCTATTTGAAAATATAAAAATCTTTAGGAGTTCACAGTTTTCCTACCTACTAGCAGAGAGGAAGAAAATGCTTGTCCCATGTAGTGAGCTGTACTGGTCACTCACCTGACCTGTCCATCACTTTGTTTAATCTATCAAGTACTATTGTCAGCTGCTTCTGGGAAAGCTCATTAAAACAGATTAATTAGGCAAAGCAAAATTTCTCTTATCCATTGTCTGTTCTAAGCAAGTATTCCTGTTTTAAGAGAGGAAGAGTTCCCTGAAAGGGCTGAGGTGCAGAAAAAAATTCAAAGGCAGTATATAACTTAGGCTGAATTGTGTTCAGAGGAGTTCAAATTTAGGGTATGCGAAAAGCATGCGAGGCCATTAGTGAGGCAATGACTTTTCTCATTCAAAGAAAGAGAAAATGTGAGGCAGAGGAAATGCTAATAAATGTTCTGAAAACGCCAGAAATTTTCTAGGACTGTTGGATGCAGAAGGTTTCCAGCAAAGGTGTTTGATGGATCCACAGATCCATGATAACCTTGTATTACTTTCAAATCCATCCTTTCTGAAGAGGCAAATATAAGCAGTTGGCTGGTATGCACACTCCTTGAAGTCTGTCAAACTGCTTTGTCCAGGCATTGCTTCAGACAAAAAGATCTGCTGACAGAGGCTAAGGGCAGGTTAGAAGGGTGGCAGAGGACCTTAAGAGATAGCAGTCACCTCCTCTGCAGCTGGCAATTTGGAATTCTCAGTGAAGAAGTCTGTTTAGGAGAACTTAAAACTGAATTCTACTTGCTTTGGCCCAGAGAGGGACTACTTACAGCAGTTTTTTGCTGTAAATATCTCTGATAGGGTTTGTTCATGACCTGTGTCGTGGCACTTGATCTGCAAGGAGAAATTAGCATTTAGAACCTGCTCATAAAGTGAGACAAATTCTAATCCACTCAAGAAAACTGTTCTCAGCACAAAAAAAGCTGAAGGTGTAGAGTATGTCCAGTTTCAAAGTGCTTGACTGATTTTGACTGTACATTTCAGCAATCCCAGCTGTATCCTTTGGGTTTGGAGCTGGTCCACAAACTCCTAAACACACAGAACTCGTGAACTGCGTGTTTTATGGCATACATAATGCCTAGATTGGTTTCTGTGGGATAAGCTTTTCTAGTCATTACCTGTGGAGGAATAGGCTGCCTGGTCAAGGCAGCAGAAAACATTTAATTAGAACTTTGACCCAAATGGATTGCTTCTTCCTGCACAGCACTAGCCAGGGTGTAATGACTCACTTTGTTGCTCATCTAGATGAACTGTTGGCCAATGGAGAGGCGGAAACCTTTGACTTTGCCTTCATTGATGCCGATAAAGAAAGCTACAATGAGTACTATGAAAAATGCTTGCGCCTCATAAAGAAAGGGGGAATCATAGCTATTGATAATGTAAGTACTGCAGTTCTGATGGTAATGCACACGCAGTTACATGTAACACAAAAAGAAAATTCAACATAAACTCTTTAAGTAAGCTATATAAAACACTAATAGAAAACAGAAACATTTTTGTAATTCATTACAGAGAATGTTCTGTATTATTCTGGTTTGTCTTGTAGTGCATTTATACTATGTACAGTACTTACACAAGATCAAAAGTAGCTCTTGTATTAATTAATTACTTTTACAGGAAACAAAAGATGTTGAAGTTCAGGCACCTTCGGGGTTATGGTGGCAGCCAAATAGGGCTCTTAAAAAACCTGTATTTAAAGACTTTTTTTTTTTTTTTGGCTTCAAATCTACACTAGAAGTACAATTAGCAAGGTCTGTGGACTCTCAGTCCCACTTACTTGTGAGAGTTCTGTGTCAGAAACCATTAGACATCTGATATACAACAAATAATGTCAATCTCTAAGAAATACACAGGAACTTTTCTAAGTTTGTGGTCCAGTTGTGTTCCATTAGAACAAAGGAGGTGCATCATATTTCTTTTTTCAATAGGTCTTTTGGAATGGCAAGGTGCTAAATCCAAGGAAGGATGACTTGGCAGCGCAGAGTATCCACAGCCTCAATGAGAAGCTTCTCAGAGATGCACGTGTCAATATCAGCATGCTCCCAGTGGGGGATGGAGTCACATTAGCATTCAAGTTGTAACTCCAGGAAGCCCAGCAGATGGAAATAGCAAGCAGCATCAAATCATCAGGAAAAATGCAGGCGGAACAAAAAGTTATGCAGGTTATCAAAAAGTTAATTTAACCTGTATCTCTACTGGATAGTATAGCCTGGGAAAATAGACTGCAGGAGCAGTAGGAACCTAAGGGCAGCCAAGTAGAGAAGAGAGATTTATTATGATCTCTACTACGGTTTCTTACTTTAACTGTAATAAAGGATTACAATTACAACTTATGTGAAATTGTCCTTCTAAGACAGTGGTTGAAAAAAATTCCCCTCTGTAGATAGTGACTCAATACAACAAAGTAATTTTCTGTCCTAGAAGAGCCTCTTGAGCAGCAGAATAATCAGTCAGTACCATCAAAAGGAAAGGAAGTGCAGTTTACTAATATTTATAGCCATAACAGAAAAATGTATTTTTAATGAAATGACAAGGAGATTGCTAGCCTTCTCAGACTAAAAATATTGTAAGTCATTCCTTATCTTTGAAGGGTACTACAGAGCAAGCCTCAAAAAGACATAATCTGAAAAAAAAAAGTTATTTTTAAAAGCTTGCCAAAGGACAAACAGTATTTGCAGTAACTATTCTCTAAACTACTCATTAGTAACTACTAATACAGTAACTGTTCTCTAAAACCTTTGTGCACAAGGACTGGATTTCCTTAACCTAGGTAACAGTGCGGGTAGTTTTTAACTCAGAATGAGGAAAAGCAAATGGGCAAGAAGTAAACCAAAACAATTCTCCCTCTTTCCTGTGTCCCTGCCCCCTCAAAGAAGCAACTTGCTAGTTGTTTGTTTCCTAGAAAGCTGCAAGCACACATTATTGGTGGCAAGCCTACAGAAGAATTATGATTGTATGAGGATGCTATACAGCTGTTAACTGGCTATTCAAATCATTATTGCAAATAGAGATTCCCTTCCCAAGGCAGCAGGTAACAAAAGTTCAGCCTGCAATTCTTTATTACAGATAAAAATTGATTAAATAAAAAACTGAAAGTAGGATTTGACAGACAAAAGATTCACTGGTAACTGTTTTGGGGGACTGATACCACTGGAAGGGTATCATATGTGTAGAGGAAAGATTTTTTTCAGTTTTGTTGATGTCCTGAAGGGAAGCTGTATCAGAGCTAAGAAAATCCTTCATCTATTTGTTTAAACAATGCGCTTGAATGAATCAAGGCACCAGGGGACAAAAATTTCAAGTCTCAGAATGATTAAAACTGTCTATTGGCTCATATTTTTGAAATTTCAGCTGGGTGGCTTGGGTTCTGGTAAGGGGCAGAAGTTCAGAGCATGGCTCTTGCCTGTCTCAGACACCTGCCATAGTATACTGCAGTGGAGAGCAACAAAGAAAGGAAGCATTGCCTGATGGCTTCAGAGTAGGGTTATGACGGAGGAGATCTCAATTCTATTTCTGTCACTTCCACTTAAAACCCTGATTCAGCAAAGCATATCAGGATGTGCTTAAGTACTTTGCTGAATTGAGGACTGACTGCAAAATCCATGTCTGGGAGAAGGCCAGAACAAGGTCCGTGTTGCTCTTAAATGAGAATTTAAATAGGGCATCAAGTTTGCCCGATTTCTTTTTTTGAGTACAGGTTTACCCTCAGCCTCAAATTTCTTCTCTGCATAAAAGAAATAACACCTTATTAAATTCTTAGTGGCTATAACAGCTCTCAGATGGAGTGGCTTAAGGAGTGTACAGGATCATTACACATTTGCATGCAGAGCTTCTGGCCATGGTCTACTTTGCAATTTTACTTTGTCAGTAGATACCAAAAGAGTCCTAAGAGTTAAAAACACAGAATAGGACACTTTAACAGTTGCATCTTCTCAAATATTCCTGCTTTCAGAGGCTAGAGGCTGATAAACATGAGCAAGCCAGAAGCTGTTAAGAATACATACCCTGCCCTAAAAGTACCATGATGGCCTTTCCCAAGCGTGGAGAAGGCACTAAAAGATCAATCACAGACTCTGCAACTGTTTTACTGCTATTTTCCAAGTTGCAAGAACCCTCTCAGTGCAGCTGAGCCAAAAATGGGCAAGCATCATGAGTATTTTTGCAAGAAGCTGTCAAGTAAGAGTTTAGCAACATTCTAAACCAGGTACAAGCACTCAGAGTTGATTAATTCAAAAGCAACTGTCCTTTCTGTGAGCTGTCAAAGTCCCCATTACCTATGCTAGAGGAAGACCTGAGGCTGAAGCCATGTGCAGCAGCCAGCTAGCATTTTGCCTCTGCTTTGGACTCTGTTCCACTTTAAATATGCAGATCATAATGTGAGTAGTTCATCAAACCTGTCTCCATCCTGATCACCTAATTACCATTAGAAAGAATAGCAATGTGTCCCTAAACTATAGATTGATGGGCCATCTGTAAGCAGAAACAAAGAGCAGAAGGAAGCTTAATTGAATCAAATATTTAGAATACATTACTCTTATCTTGTAGTTACTCAGAAACTGGCCTTCTCTTCAGGCTTCTGTCCTGCACATCTGGAATTCATCACCACTAACTGCATTTAATCCTTCCACCTTACTACGAAATGACTGCTGATAATATACAATTATGGTTTAATTCAAGTGGTGAATCAGCTGTGGGGAATTTGTGGGGGCAGTGGGAATTTAGACTTCCATTAGCTGATGAGAATGGACCACCCAATAACCCAAAGCAAGTCTTTGTCTCTCTCTAATGGAGACACCGTGTATGGAAGCCTGTGGGTCTGCTCAGCCCTCTCAGGTAATACACCTGCCTGAGCTACTGCTCTCACTGTAGAGGCTCAGGATTTTCTGCCTCTGGAGAGGAGCTGCCCCAGGGGCACAGCTGTTGCCCAAACCCTCCCAGCCAGCTGTTCCTGCAACACTGACCAGCTCTTCTGCTTCCAAGGGATGACCCCAGAGGGGCCAACACAGGTGACAAATGTACAGCTGGGACTTGCTCAGAAGCCAGTAGAGCTGAAGGGGTTATTAAGAAAAAAAAAAAAATAACAATTACAACAATGAAAAAGGAAGTCCCCCTTAATGTAGTAACTCCCAGAAGCCACCATGAGAAGTAAAGCATGTAATCCTAACTGCTGGTTAGGTATCTGAGTCCCTGCTCCAATGATATCACATAGAAAAGGGTAGTATGATTTTTACATGGGTGACAGGGAGGGGAACAGAAGACTTTTTAGGAGTAGGCTTTGCATCTCTACTAGCTAATTAAATGAGCAGGGCTGAGACTGGATGTTCAGAAATCTAGAGAGAAGGCTGCCCTATAAAAACCAGCTCGTTGTCCAAGGGTAGACACAGGGCTCAAGGGTCAGTTGTGCATTTTCAGTGCTGCAGCCTTTAATCCTGCTGGGACACTGGGGGATGAAGCAGGGAGTATCCTCAGTCTTTTACTAAAAAAAGTAACGGCCTAAAGAAAAATTGGGCTACTGAGTGTAGCAACTTACAGGCATTTGTTGAACCTCTGACACTGCTGTCACTCCTCTTTTTAACAAACTCAAGTGTTTTTAATCTATTTGAATTCAGTCACATTACACACAGACAGCACTTTCTGTGAATTGCTGCTCATGGAAGGCAATTAGCAAACTTATGACAAAACCCTTAGGATACAGAGAAAGGAACACAAATATAAACTTGATCCCAACTCCTTCCTTTGAGGTATGAGCAGTTCCCAGAAACCTTTGCAGCTCAGATCTGGGGGATATGCAATATTTCAAGCACTGCAATCCCGATACTGGAGTGGCAACAGCAGCAGGTGCCATAACTGGCTCGTTTTTGATGATGTAGTAGCACACAGTTGGCTGCATCCCTGTTTATGTTCTGTTTATCACTTGAAAGAATCTATCCTAAATAGTCACAATGGGAGTAAAAAAGCTAAGAGATCAGTACTCTTTTAAGACATTTTTCTCCTTGTGTGCTGGGTTTAGCTGGAGGAGAATTAATTTTATTTCATAGCAGCTAGTACAGGGTTATGTTTTGGGTTTGAGCTGGAAGCAGTGTTGATGTTTCCCTTCACTCAACTGCACCAAGGAACAGGCTGGGGATGCATGGAAAACTGGGAGGAGGGAGAGTCAGGCCAGCTGACCCAAACTGACCAAAGGGATACCACATGGCATCATGCTCAGCATATAAAATGGGGGGAAGAAAGAGGAAAGGGTGACATTCAGAGTGATGGTGTTTGTCTTCCGAAGTTATGTGTGATGGAGCCCTGCTTTCCTGGAGATGGCTTTCCTGCCTGCAGATGGGAAGTGGTAAATGAATTCCTTGATTTTACAGCTTCTGCTTTGTTTATTAAACTGTCTTTATCTCAGCCTGCAGGTTTTCTCACTTTTACCTTTCCAGTTCTCTCCCCCATTGCACCAGAGGTAGTGAGGGAGCAGCTCTGTGGGGCTTAGTTGCTAGCTGGGGTTAAACTGCAACACTCTGCTAGCTGAGATTAATACAGCTTGGTTTTCTCCATGCCATCTACTGAAAGTGCACAGGTCTCCTCCATCGTGGCACCACCTGTGCACTGCCTTGAGGAAGGTGACCATGTTGGCCAGACCAACACAGCTGAATAACCTAAAGCACCCCACACAGAAAAGATCTGGGCCCATCTCTGAGTGGTTTGCAGCATGTTTGATTTTATTTCTCATTCAATTTCAATGCGAGAGTCAGCACTATCATGGCCTTCCCAGAATGAAAATGTGGAAATCACAAATACAACAGGAAGGGTTTTTTGGGAGGGGATTGCTGATGACATCCCAAACAAGTACTGAGTGAGAGAATGACAAAGCTGCTTTTTCTTCTGTGCACACCTAAGAGCTGCAAATGAGCATTTCCTGCCACAGTGAGGACTGAAGTTTCTTCAGTGAAGCTCAAAGAAATTCTTTTGTTCCCTAACTCATCAGTTACTCTGCTCTCTGGTCTGACAAGCCTTTTCCCAGGGCTGTGGCATTTCTCTACTGCTGCATATTGTGCCAGTGATTTGCACTAGATGAAAAGGCTCTGCACAAGTATAAAGCATAACCTCTGCATAATTCTAATCACACAAAATTGGTCTCATGCATTTGCAGCTACTCATGGTTTCTAAGTTACCTGTTTTATAATAATTTTTAAAGCAATGTTTTGAAAAAGGAAATGAACCAACATAAAACCTGTAAAGGAGGGAAATTAATGTGGGATTTCAGACAAGTTATTTATCTTCCTTTTTGGCTCAGTGCAATACTGTAGGGATAAGCACATAACTAGCTGCTTTAATATTTACTCCGATTATAAGAAAAATAAACATTCCTGATAAGTTGCTGCTTTCAGGATTAGATTTCATATTTTAGAGACTGCTTTAAATTAATGCAGAAGCAAACATTATCTTTTCTTCTTATTCATATATTTCCCTAATGAGTTCCAAGCAAATTGTACCTACTTATATTTTATGATTTTAAATAATTAAAACATTTTATGGAGGCAACTAAAATTCTCCCCAGGGTTAGCAGAAAGATTATTGATTGAACAGATCTCAGGCTACAAGAAAAAAAATTATTATTTAGTTTAAAGGCTCATAATTTTATTCCTATTCACCTACTAAAAAACCAAGAGACCGTGCATTTTTCCAGCAACCTTTTGAGTTATGCTGGGGTAGGGACTTGGGTTATGTTGGTGAGATGAAAGCAGTAACTTTTTGACATCGTGAAATTAGATTTCAGATGATAGTTAATGAGAAAATGTTATTGCTGCTGTCACAAGTAAATGCAATACCTAAATACTGCACAATACCTAAATACCACCCAATGCTACAGCATTCAGTACCCGAGAGAAAGCCTTACTGTACGTTCACAACACCAAGAATTTTAATCAAGTCCACAAATACAAAACAGAAGAAATCCACTCTCAGAGGGCTGGTTCATGGGACACCCAGCCTGTCATGTCATGTGGCATGGCCAGAGAAATCCATATGGTTATGGCCCAGATGTCACTGTCCTGTAGCACAACACCCAGCAACAGAAAAGGGGGTTTCTTCTAGCATGAAGAGAAAAACAAACAAGCCACAACAACAACAAAAGAACTGAATCTTGAAGAGACAAATGCATTTTAAAACAGGTGCAAAGAAACCTTCAGAAGAAGGGAAATGGAAGCCTGCAAATTCAAATAGAAGTAATGGCTGCAGGTAAAATTTAGGCTTATTTGTAAGGAACCTCGTGCTTGTCCATGATGTCACCTTTTATCCTTTGTTGTGTGGGTTTTAGGAAGCAAATATTAGGAGTTTACATTTAAAGGTAAGCAAAACATGTAACTCCTTGGACTACAAAAAAAACTAAAAACAAACAAACAAAAGCAAGCAACCAACCAGAAAAGACCCAAAACACTTAGCTGGAAAATGCTGATTTTGAGCATTATTTTTACCCTGCATTGCATGTCCGACCCTTTTGCTTACAACAACAAAACTCACACATGCTGTGGCTCACAATTCTCAATGTTTACTTCATAAGGTATGTATTTGTTCACCTGCCTATCAGAAGTCAATGCTGCTGATATCTGCTACAAATCAAAACCTGGAAAGCCGAGGAGCAGGAACAGCTGCAATGAGCAGAACTGGAAAGCTTTGTCCGAAAACAGTGGACCCCTTTGCATTCAAGCAGAGCTGTAAAGACTACATGGGGTCAGGGAGGGAGCGGGCAATGAGATCTCCCTGCGTGGAGGGACGCACATCTGTCAGTGTTCCAACTCCACAAACAGAATTGAGGTCCCTCAGGTGCCTTCACCAGCTTCCACCCAGCTACCAGTGTCTCCTCAGCTTCCTGGGCATATCAGCAGAGTTTTGGCATGTCATTTCCAGTGTCACCTTCAACATCATCTAGCCGTCTAAATGTCAGCTGCACAAAATGCTCTCCCACTTAATCCATCTTTTCTATATAGTGTAATTAGTGGGGTCATTCCAAAGCAGAAAGCCGCAGTGAACTGTGCAACTACTGTGCCATCATATATTATATCAAAGATCTTAACACAAACTGAAAGAAAAAGTAGAGCCCTCCTTGGTTTCCTTTAAGCACCAGAGCTAGATTTTGTTCTGGTGAGCCTCAAAGACATCCCCAGTGAAGAGGAGCATTATTTCACTGACGAAGTACAATTACAAAACAACGCACACTAGGTGAAACTCCTGACAAAATGATTCCTGTACAAAAATCTGGAGTTTCTCCACAGATGTTTAGAGCCAGCTCCTACATAACCACCTCTGGGTCTTCCCACAGCTGTTGTGGATTTTAGGCACAGTTATTTCTTGGGAGCCATTCCCACCATCAGGCAGTAGTCCATCTCTTCAGGTCAGGAGGACCATCAAGACCCCAAAAGGTTCCTGCCGAGCGTCTGAGCCACAGTACCAAAGCTGAGCTCCCTTGGCCCCTATCAAGGACTGCTGCCTGGGATCAGACCCATCCTCACAGTTCTGAGACTGATCCACAACACCACTGAAGACTAACTCAAAGGAGGCAAAAGCACAAATACATTTAATCAACACCCAGAGACCCAGCACTTAAATTCCTTTGGTCATTACGGAAGGTGTCTCAGGTACCATCAAGCCTATCTCACAACCCTCTGTCATGCAGCTTTTGTTTCTTTGATGGCTGCTACCAAGTTTTCCTTTCTTGATTTTCAGTGTTGCCGTTTCCCATATATTGAGTCACCCTTTAGTTCAAGCTTAAGTTCAAGTGTATATTTAAATTTCCAGACAAACTCTTAATGAGCACTTTGGACACACAGATAGGGTCTGTCTGCCTGTTGACCGTAGGAACCATTTATGGTCATCTCTACAAACTACATTAAAGCTACATGATCAAGGCTGCAAAGCTAAGCACTGGCAATGTTGCAAAAGACTAATCAAACCTGCACAAGTAATCAATTTTGACAGCCCCTATTACGTGTAAGAATTATAATATAGTTTTTAATTTTATGATCAAACACTTCTGCATTCAACCTTTGATGTGGTCTTTCCTGACCTTATTGGGTTTCATATTACTTTTTTGCCTTCAAGCTAATAAACTAAGAACCTATAAACAGGAAAAGAACTGGCTTTTGGTAGTCTGTGCCAGTGGAAGACTGCTAGGTCTCAGAAGGGCCATGCAACTTTTTTGCTGTGGGCACAATTCGCTACCAAAAGAAGTAGGAGAAATCAGGGAATCACTAGCAGAAGTTAGAACTGCCTTTTCTGTGTTTAATTATCTTAATTTTCTGCTTTGGGTTTATCTTACTTCATGAAAGCAAACTGTGACAGCTACAGCAACACCAAGCCAGTTGAGCTAACTCCCTGTACTTTTTCTCTGATTAAAGACTGTACATCAGAGGAAAGAAAAACAGAGGAAAAGTAACAACAGGTTTTCCACAGTTATCCTGTAAAGTGTTAAAGTTAGAGCCTTTCTTCTTCTGGGAAGTTCACATTTTGAATGCTTTCTGCTCTGCAGCTGTTCTCTCCCTTGCTGCTCTGCAGGCCGAGGTCTTTGTGCCTGTAACTCTGCCCTCAGGTAAGCAGCAGCTGCTGTGCAGGCAGCTCAGCCCAGGACCAAGGCAGGCCTGGACCCCCTGCCACCCAAGAACAGCACAGCGGCGCTCCACCGTGTGGCCACCGGGTGCCCCAGCCCCACCAGACCTGGCACATGTGACACACCATGTTTTTAAATTCAGGAAATCCCAGACAGAAACGTGAGGGCAATCTCATTTCATGAACAAGAAACGTAGCTTAACACAAAAGGTTTGTAAGGCAGTGGGTTCATGCTTTCTACGAGCTCTGCTCTCTGCTCACCGGTGACTTACGCTTTGCCAAACCCAGAGAGGAGCCAAGGACAAGCGCCTCGCGTGCGCTCCTCTGGCCCTGGGGCGCGCCGTGAGTCAGGAGCAGCTGCGCCCAGGAGAAGCTGCCGCTAATGACTCTGCTGGGACTCCATGGACATCTCTGCTACAGCTGCCCACGCAGAAAACCAAACATAGGAAATGAGACTCGGAGCCAGATTGTTTCGAAAAAGAGAAAGTGTTTTAGTTAGGTTGTGCTGCCTTGGCAGAGAGGCTATCAAAACTGCTACATCAGTGCTGACTCACAAACTCACCTTGTCATGGGCGTGATAAAGCTAAACCAGGGGAGCTTCAGGCTATTTAACTGCAGACAATTTCAACACAAGCTCACATACTCTAAATGCAGAGAGGACCTGTGCTACAAAGCGTTAAAATTCACCCAAAAGCCTACCAGTACTGCACCAGGACTGAATGCTGTACCAGATTTCCTAAGGTACTTCAAAAGAGTAATACAAAAGTAAAATATTTTCTCAAACACAGTGGAAGAAGATCAGCCTTCTAAGACTGCAATGTTAGCCTACATCAGTTGTAAATTACAGCACCACAAAGAACTGTGAATTGCAGTTCTCTTAAAAACACATCATAAAATATTGATTCCTGAAACACAGACACATTCACACTTTCCTAGTGCCACCTCTCTCAGGGCAAATTCTGCAGCTGACAGCATAGAGGGCCACCACCTCTGCTTGCCACATCCAAGGAATGTCTGTCAAAGCTGCGTCTGTTCAGCCCAATAAACGTACCTCCCAGGTATGACTGCAAGAGCTGCTACACACTCCATCTCCATGGGAAGGCTTCTGTCAGGGCTAAAGAACACACAATGCACACCACCAAGAGAAACAAAAACACTCCTTGCTCCCTAAAGCACATGCTGACAATTAGAGAAATTAAAATGACACCAGGTGTTTCCTGTGAACAATTACAACCCACCCAATCCACTCTACAAGGTACCAAGGGAAAAATTCATCATAGCTGTCAATTTGGCCTGGGCCCAGGCTCAGCCCCCTGCACAAGGGCAGCTGGCAATACACCCATTTTTCTGACTCCCCAGGAGCTGAGGGGTTCAACACAACTGGCAAAGAGGTGATTGCTTGGAAGGGAAACCAAGCCCCAAAGACCGACAAGGGTCCCCAAAGAGGACAAGGCGAGGCAGCATCCAGGAAGAGGCCATGGGGAGCCTGGGGCAGCAGTTGACCACCCAGCACCATGGATGCACTAGTCTTCTGGTTTTGTCCAGGAGTGACACATTTTGTATGTTCATGAACAAAACAGCCCAAACAAAAGTTGCATCTGCTCCCCATCCTCAACTGAAATATTCTGCATAGCAGCTCTGTAACAGCCCATCTGTGTGAAGGGGATGGTGGTACAGTCACTCCTCACAGCAGCACTATCCACTTCTGCCCCATGGCACCAGCAGCTCAAACAACAGAGACGAGTGCTTCATCCCAGCATCACAAATCACCAAATCAATTACATTGGAAAAGATGTCAGAGATCTTTGAGTCCAACCTGTGACCAAACACCCCTCTGTCAACTAGTCATGTCACTGAGTGCTATGTCCAGTCTTTCCTTAAACACCTCCCAGGACAGACCCTCCCTGGGCAGTCCATTCTGATATTTAATCACCTTTTCTGTGAAGAAATTCCTCCTAATATCTAAGCTAAACCTCCCCGAGAGCAGCTTGAGGCCATGTCCTCTCATCCTGTCACCAGTTGCATGGGAAAAGAGGCTGACCCCAGCCTGGCTACAGCCTCCTTTTAGGTAGCTGTAGGTAGTGACAAGGTCATCTCTGGGCCTCATTTTCTCCAAGCTAAACAAACTCAGCTCCCTCAGCTGCTCCTCACAGGACTTTCCCTGTAGACTCTCACCAGCTCTGCTGCCCTTCTCTGGACACACTGCAGCACCTCAATGTTCCTAAAGAGCTGAGAGGCCCAGAACTGGATGCAGTACTCAAGGTGTGGCCTCAGCAGTGCCCAAAGGGAAAATCACTTCCCTAGTTCTGCAGATCACATAATTTCTCATACAAGCCAGGAAGCCATTGGCCTTCTTGGCCACCTGGCTACACTGCTGGCCACATCCACATGGGACAGGCCCTGAGCACACTTTCTGGGCCCTCTTCTCTGTCCCCATGTTCCAGATTGACACTTAAATTACAATTAGTTGCAAAGATGGGGGAAGAGTCTGTGAGCTACCCACACTGTAGCAGTGTGAGGCACCTGGGCTGCAGCCATGTGCCTGCACTTCCATCATGTCCTGTGGCCACCACAGCGTTGGTCCAGCCCCACCACACTGTCTGAGGCCACCCAACATGGGAATACCACCAGTCAGTAACGTGCTGGATCTACCCCCTTTGCCTGCTGGGCTTCGGCAGCTGGTGTGCCCTGTCCTCCTGCCAACCAGTGTTATAGACAAGGGCGGCCAGAACACCTCTTTAGAAATCAAGGTATTGCAAGCCATTTGGGGATTTCTTCTAGAAAAGTACTGTCACGTCACGAGCAGAGTAGCAGTCGGGAAGATAACTTGTTACGTTAATTAATTCCGTTTAGACCGAGGAGTGGATGCTCCCAAGAGGCAGCTGCCGCAGGCCGTGAGAACAGCTGTGGCTGCTCCCTCAGAGCCGACGGATGCTAGCAGGTCTCAGTCGCATGGATAGAGCACCCCGAGTGCCGGCGAACGCGGGGCGTTTCCTCCTCTATTTCTTTGTCTCAGAATCAGCTCGAGCTCGCTGCCATCATCATTTCCCACCGCCTCCCCCGGTCGGTGCGTTGGGGACGGTGCCCGCAGGAGCGGCTCCTGCTGAGGGCGCGACGGTGGCGGCAGGGGGCACCGGCGGCCGCCAGATGGCGCCCGCGGCCCGCAGCGGACTCGGGCTGGCCCCGATGGCGGCAGCGGCCTCATCCGGCTTGGAGCGAGCGACCCTCATCCCCACCGCCTCGGAGCGGCCCCGGCCGGCTTGCAGCGAGCGCCCCTCATGGCCAGAACCGTGGCACGGGCCTCAGTGGATCACGAGTAACAAGTAAGTTGGCAACAAAGCTCTCTCAGAAGCTGCGGGAAACCATCCCGGACTGTGCAGGAGAGAATACTCACACATACCCCTCCCCACGCCGCAGCCAAACCCCAACCACAGCATAGCGAAACGTAGCAATCCTTTTACGAAGAAACCACGTACGCGTACTAAAGAGTCATTTAAAGCGTACTTTTAATAATGCCACCATAGACCACTAAGAATCGGAGAGCAAAGCTCACTGGTTGCTAGTGAGCACCCACCTCAGCTCTCCCCTCCGTGCCGGCTCTCAGGCAGAGCTCGATGATGAAGCACAGCGAGAGACAACGGACATTTTCTATAACAGCCATTTAGTGTTTTAGTGCTCATAGGAACACCCTCAAAGTAAACCCCCCAAAAAAGTTAATAAGTGCTAAGAATGCCAAACTCTTAAACAGCGTCAATTGCTTCAGCATTAGGATCTCCGCCCATGGATCCAGTACAAAGAACATGCCATGAAAAAACCCACAAACCCTCAAAACATTTCTGATATGTGTACTGCTGTTAACCAGCAAGTGTACTGCAAGTACTGCCGTGGTATTGGGCTCAGCAGAAAATTCTCATTTGAAAAGATACTGAAGTAAAGGTCAAATATTTGGAGCTGAAACAGTCCATGCTTGCAATCTTTAAAAGTCTGTCAGCACTTTTCTCAACACCAGCAGATAAATGAGAGTAGATATGAACCAAATCTCAGTATGTAACACCTCACATTTTGTCTAATAGCATTTTCATAAGTTTTAATTGCATATTCTCAGAAATGACTTTGCAAAAATGTTTTCCTCTTTTTATATGATCATTTGTATTAAACTTGCAGCTGAAGTAAAAGATGCTGCACCTTATGCTCAGAAAAATCCAGTTGTTGTTTGCCATTTGACCCAACAGCATGTGGAAAGGACCTAAAGCACAACTGAAAGGCAGGCTGAGAAGCAATCATGAGAAAGGAAATACCACTAAATATAATGAATGCACACTACACTAAAGGATATAATCTATGGTTTTATTACTATTCCAGATTGGGAACAGAAACATTCCACTGCAAAGGGGAACTGACAAGACACAGTAAAATCACTTACAATAAGCGTAGCCTGTTCATGCCACGTAACAACCCAACCAGCTTTTTCTTTGGGTTTCCCTTCCTGCCAGCTGGTTCCCAGGAAGCATTTCTCCCTGCCATTAAGACACTACTCCTACAGGTGTGAGCCAGTTTTATCATTACTGCCTCGCCTTGCATAGAATCGCTTCTGTCTTTGCTCACTGGTTTGATAAGGGAACAAGGACCTTTGGTAGAAGTAGGGTTGAATTATCGTGCATGAGTTCTCTCGTTTGCCCGGTTCTACTACCCCTAGGAAAGCAGCCACTATGAATTAAATGCGAATTTGTGCCCGGCGACTGCCTGGTGCAGCAACGAGCCAAACAC
This sequence comes from Bombycilla garrulus, assembly GCA_013400315.1. Classification (NCBI taxonomy): domain Eukaryota; kingdom Metazoa; phylum Chordata; class Aves; order Passeriformes; family Bombycillidae; genus Bombycilla; species Bombycilla garrulus. Next base: position 551,066 of record VXBU01012387.1, read on the forward strand.
AGAACAGGACATTAGAGGGCAGCAAGCACCCTTACTGCTGCCTCGCTTTTTCCAGCGCCGAGGGAAAGTAAAACCCCCTGTCCCAACGCTTGGGGGCAAAAGGTTTCCCTGCCCATTCCAAAACAGTTCAAAATTTCCTGCTTTTGAACAACTGCAGTGTGTGAGAGGCAGATTTAGGAATATACCACACCCAGCTGAACCACGTGAAGAGTGTGAGGTTAAGTGAACCAACCTGGAGAATTTCTACAGCAAAAGAAAAGCATAAATGTTCAGGACACTCAGACAGTAACTCGTGAAATCCACGGCGTCGTTATCTCATGTGAAAGGATTTTTATTTATGAAAGCGTGATTAAGTCTCCTTGCAATATACACGGACACCCCCTACTCCAGCTGTACCAGGCAGGAATGCAATGCTACAGTTCACACACACAAGATGCAGAACGATGCTCTGGTCATTGGTTATCTCAAGTAGTGGTGGGGGGGTTTATTCAGGACACCTGAGGAAAGGCTGTCTGGCACTGAAAGTTATTGTTAAGGCTTTTTACATATTTTAATAAATGGAGCTATATAAACTACCAACATTCCTTACCACAAAACTCCAATTACACCACAAGCTTCTGCAACAGTTGAAAAGTTTGAAAGCCATTTTCAATAAGCCTTGAGTGATATTAAGAAAAAGACACTGAACTTCCTTTTCATGTTCGAAGTAGTGATTTATGACAGTATTTTAGAAAAACTCACATTTTCACAGTTCTTTTAACTACTGCAGAGCCCTTTTACTTTTCCAGTTGCCTATCAGCACTATAACAAATACAACTACTTAAGGTTTAAAGGCTGAGTACTAGTAAAGTCATGCACATTTACAAAGAGTAAAATGAATAGGTTCAAGTTTTCCATTACTAATTTTTAAGAGTGAAAGAGAAACTCAGCAATATGTGCTTTTATTTCACTTACCCATTTTGTGACCTCAGAAAAAAAATATCTAGAGCAGATAGTGAAGAAAAAGGTCAGTGTTTGCTTCTAAAATTAAAAAAAAACCAAAACCCACAAACCACCACCACCAAAAAAAAAAGTCAATTCTGGCCCTCTCAAAAGCTGAGAAACATCAGTGGCCTTGGTTTAAGGATAGAAAACAAGGCATCATTCATAACCATGACACAATCCATTATTTGCTTAGGTGCTGCAGCTGGACAATGCATACAGGAACACATTTTAGAGGCTTTTTTTTTGGCTTTTGGTAGATTGTTTCAGTTTGTTTGGGGGATTTTTTGGTGGTTTGTTTTGGTTTGGTTTTTAAGCTTTTTTTTTTTTTTTTTTTTTTTTTTGTCATTTTTGTATCAGAAACCTATCTTTGTGCACCAAAGATGGCTATACTGAAAACACATACAAAAATGCAATGTCTGTCTGCATGGTCTCTAGCTTTTAAATGGTCTATGCACATAAAACCACCTTAAACTAAAAAGCCTGCTTATGGACCTTAACATGCAATGACAGAAACGAACTGCACCTAACATGCTTCCTCCACCCTAAATGGTAGAAATGCAACTCAGACAAGGGCATTTAGTGAAAACAGCAGTAAAGGTACTCCACCTTTACTATCATGCTTTACTATCATGTAAGAAAATGAGTCAAATACACTAGCAAGCCTGCTCAAGAGCTTGAGTTGGAGGCTTAAGCTCTGCTCTGTCTTCTGCAAAGAAGGTGGCTCAGCTACTCCATAGCTGAAGCCTAAACACAGGCAGTTCGTAATAGACTGCCTCCTGTGAGAATTTCAGTCTGAGGGCAACAATGCAGGATAGAACAAGACCTCAAGCAAATCACTGATACTTCTATGGGCACTAATTTTAATCCAGTATCAACTGATAATCCTTTCAAAGCAGAGACACCTTCCTGATCATGAGCCAGCCACCTGCACTATGAAGGGAGCTGCTGTGAACCATTGTCTGCAAGACTAAGTATCAAGACATCCTTCTCAGCTATGAGAGTGTCTTAAAAAGTAGGCTCCAGGCATGCCCCCAAGCTCAGTAAATTCCAACTCTTAAATGTAAGCAGTGCAACTACATGTATTTAATATATTCCACATTACAAGCATCTACAGGTAGTGTGATCTTTAGGGATGTTAGGTTCAGAGACTACATATAGCCCTCATATTTCTATTCTCTCTTATTACTATTCTGGAAAAACATGAGTTTTTCTGCAAGTTTCTGAACTTAAAATGGCTATCTGCCAAGATCTAGAAGTTAAAGGGAAAGCAAGATCAGATGCGTTTTCCTCTATCTCCATTTAAAATTGTCTTTATTTCAATCATTTTAAGCAGAAACCTCTCACAGCAGTTGGGATAAGCAGGCTATTATACCATTACACTGTTACATTCAATTGCAGAGATACATCTCACTTCATACAAATATAAGCAAAAGGTGTGTTTGTGGTGAGTTTTTTCAAGGAACATTTCTTAAATGTCTCAGTGTGCCAAGTACATCGATCTGCACTTTTTGCATCAGGAGGCCAACTAGGAACACAGTACATCTCGCCCATGGATCACAGGGGGAATTAAACCATTGTGCTGTGACAAACCTTACCTGACAGAAAAGCACATTCAATTTCCTTGAGGAAGCCAACTGTTCACCTATATTCAGTATTGTCATGGGTGGGTCATGGGTCCTTAATTGCACAAAGGTACAGAGCACTACTTCTTGGATTAGTTAAAGTTAAAACTTAACTGAGCACTACCCTCATATCTTCACTCTTAAAATATCTGAGGCACAATATGTGTGTGTACTTGTTTTATTCATAATTTGTCTTGGGATACCAAATGTATTTCTAGTTCAGGTCATTCAACAAAATTGTTGACCTCATTTCAAAACATCCAGTGATCCATTTTTCATTCAATGGCAATATCGAATGTTAAAAGGAACATAAAAACAAACATGCACACAATTTACAGTTTTCATAAATGTCTATTTCATTATTTGTGGGTAGCGCATTTAACAGTTAAATACATTTAAATAATGTTTAAGTGACTGCACTAATGCAGAATTTTAACTAGATGGGCAACCAATTTAACTAGAAACCAGCTAACAAGTAACTGCCTAAATACTTCAAATACAGCTCTTGTTCTAGTTCATTCTTCCTGGAAAAAAAAAAAGCCTGCTGGTCACATTGGAAATACATTTTAAGGCCAAATTCTTCTGATATCCCTTCTCTGCAGCAGTTTCTTCACCTTTTTAAGCCTCCAATTCCAGGCCGAGACCAAGTTTATGGCCGCCAGCATTGATGCTCTTTCCATCTATCAGGGCAGACAATGTAAGCTTCACACCTGTAAGATTTTTAAGCAGCATGTTTACAAGACACACAGTAGCTTTCATGCAACTTAATCTTTGTCATTACAAGTCCCAGTTGTAGCTCTCTTTTAGACAACCACTTTCCTCTAAAGATTTTATAGAAGAATACATTTACTTATGAAATCTCCTGAAAAAAAAGCTAAATGATTTTTGTAAACAGCTATAAAGTCAATATCCTAAGTCTCTAATTGCTAAATACACGAGTTCTCTTTTCCTGCATTAAGACGTGCAAAGGAGGAGGAAAACTGTGCACAGACAGACACTCCTACCTACAACAGGAATGTAATGAAACTAGAGTTTTCAAATAAGGAACTAACCAATGGTAATAAAGCCTTAGCAGGTGCTTTCATACTTAAGGGGAACAAGTTAAGTTCTGGAGGGTTTTTTACTAAATATGAAGAGCGGGAGGTGTGGGGTTTTGACAACCATAATTTGAAGACCTGCTATCATTCAACATGGTATAACTGGACAAAGCAGTGCCAAAAAAGAAGACACGCTTTGCCTAACCCAAAGCTAAGCTGTCTCTGCACAGATCAGTGAAGAATACAATACATTAATACCATTAGATAAAATAGTCTGTCTTGTTTAGATTAAGGTTTGGTGGATCACTGAAGCTACTGTAAAATACCTACTTGGCCTTCAAAGAAAATATTCTGAAGGAAAAAAACTACATATAAATGCAGAGATCTCAATTATTTTCTTTAAGATGCACAGAAGATATATATGTGACATAATTCACATGATAGCTCTTACCTGGCCTCAGGGTCTGGGTATAACCCAATCCAATTAGACTAGAATTGTTCACTTTTGCCTAAAACAAACAAACAAACAAAAAAAGGTAACTGAAATATCCTAACTGATTAACTGTTACCATTTAAAATCTAGAATAACTATTGCAACACTGCCATTATCAGTTTAACCAAATTTGAATCTGTTCTTTCAGTACACTTCTGTTTCATGAATTCTCTCCTTCCAGCTATGCCCCTGTCCCTCAACTTACAGCTGAAGCACTAACACATTTTGAAGCAATAACATATTTAAGAGCAGACAGAATGTAAGGGCAGGGACAACTATTACTGGAACATGTTTTCACAGGTGAACTTCACCACTTTGCCTTTTTCAGAAGGCCAGAGCCATTTACCACCAATCTCCCCAAAAAATGCTACATCAGGAGACCCCTCCATGCTCATATTATTACACTGAAATAGTATCTTGCACATCCAATGAGTCATGCAGCAAACATTGTATAGTATCATCATGAACAATATGGACAAAATTATTTATCTCACTTTGCATCACTTCCTCAACAGAATTATATCAATTTTGCAACACAGAGGAAACTTTGCTGCTTATCAACTTTTAACCAGTATTGACAGAGTTCTTACCATGAAAATGTCACAGAGCTCCCCAAAAACTGGTTTAAAAATATCTGTAAACTTACAGAACCAGACACATTTTTCCTTTAAATTGTGGGGTTTTTTTTAATACAGTAGGATCTCTAACATAAGCACATTTGACAGTCAGATTCTATGAGACTTTGCTGTAATCAACATTACAGAATTTAAATACTGCTGCTTTAATTTTAATTGCCTGGACTGTAAGAGTAATTCCTACAAGGCCTCCCAGCCCATTGTGTACTAATAACACACGGACTCCTAACAAATGAAAATACACTGTACTTTGCACAACCCTTCAGGTTACAGCCATACTTACTGAAACAAAAGCAGTAGGGTCCAACTTGTATTTAGCTGCAATGCCAAAGCGAGTGCTGTTGCTGCCTGCTGTCCAAGCCAGGTTTACAGCAGTTTCAAGAGAGTCACCCGCTTTTTGGTAAATAGACCCACCAAATTCGGAACCATCATTGCTGCACAAATTAAGAAGAAAAGTTACTTGCCTATTTGCACAATCCACTCTTTTTTTTTCTTTTTTTTTTTTCTTTTTTTAACTACTTAAGATTTTTATTCAAACAAGAATTCCAAAAGTTTGAGTTGTTTCACATTTTTTGACAGAAGAAGGGTAGATGAACAAAGGCTTCAGGGCAAAATCAAACAGCAGTAATTCATGGAAATAAAAGGTATTTCAGAGTGCTACAGCTAACTCTTATGTTAATTGTCAAACAAAGTCCTTGAACAAAATTCCAGATCACATCCTTACAAAACTGAGCGATAGGTGTTAATGGTTACAAAACGGGCCTTCTGAATTATATGATTATTGAATACATGAAACCCCTAGAGAACTGGATAACCTTTCAAAAATCTGTCACAGTATCAGTATATTGAAATGGAATTCTTACAGACCAGACTCTAGAGTATTTTATAGTTTTCTTCTATACTTCTCAATTTCCATGAATTCAGACCGATACAATGCCCATGCTTTCCCTTCAAAAGCAAAAACTTTTAACTATCCAAATCTCTAGAACTCCACCAATTTTATTAATTTGCATTGAAAGTGCCATGTTTTTCAGTAGGTTTTGAGCAGATTGCTCTGAAGTAAGATCTAAAGGCAGGAGAAGTCTGAAGAAAGATGTCTTACACTTGTTTACACTGTTCCATGCACTCTTAATCCCTGACAGGCAAAAAGATGAACCCCCACAAAAAGTCCAGAAGCCAAGCTCTAGTCTTGCTCTAGAAACTACTACAGCACTAGTGCAACAATAATTACTACCTCTAACAAATCTACTGCCCTTAAATTGTAATTTGATACAATTCAATATAATGGGATAGCCAGAAAAGGCATCATGATCAGTACAACTGAAGTACTGCACTTCCAATTTGCATGCACTTCAGTATTTGGCAAGCTGTATCACATATGCCGCAAGTGCTAACCAGTCACAGGTGTTTACTGTTTGAAAGAGATACAAAGTATCATTTACACTTATTTAGAGCTTCCTATTAAAACATGCACTCCATTAACGGCCTTGTAAGCACTTCTTGGTATTTCCAGCATTTTTATTTTGACAAGAAGGAAAAGTAAAGAAAGCTGGAGTAGCTTCTGGAAAGCTGGAGAAGTTTTCAGTACTTACACATTAGTGTGCAGTTGGAAGTCTCCAGTCCTGTAACCCACAGAGAAATTATTTCTTGTCAATTTTGATTTGGCACTATCAAAAGTCATCTGATAACCAGCAAGCCAGCCTTCATAACCAAAGACAGCTGAACCATGGATTGCAGGCCCGGCAAAATCAAAGTCAACATCACAACCGAGGTTCACGCATTCACGTTTATACGTTGACTTAATTTTACCACTTTTCTTTCTGAAACAGAGAAAAGAGTTATCTTAAGACAAGCATACATGATCTTCCTCAATGACCTGCCAAATTCAAGCCCTATGACTCTACACATTATCTAAATACCTTGCACATGCATCCCCTGGACTAGGCAAAAGTCCAGCCAGCCCACCCAGAGCACCCAGGGCTATGGCAAACAGGCATTTTCTGATTAATGTAATAGCAGTTTCACTGCAGTTTCCTGCAATCCTCCAGGTATTTCTATTCCAGAAAGTAAGCAAAGTTTTGAAATGTGGAATACTAACCCCACAACTAGGTCATAGTAACAAGCAGAAGCCTTTAGCATTGGATTTGTTAAGCTGGATCAACAGCAAACCCTACAAGCAGCTCTGTCAATACCATAGATGAGATCAATGCACCATGAGTGCTGTTACTCCCCAAGTCAGGTAAAAACATCAACAATTCTTACCCTGTATTTGGTGAGAAAGTTGTATCAAATGTCAACTTCAAGCCTTTGGCAATCTAATTGAAGGGGGGAAGAAGATAAGATAAAGCTATAAATGCAATTCTTACACAGAGGAAAAACAAATAAATATTCTCCTAATCTATTACCTGATCTTCAATTGCAATTTCTGTTCCTAGAGTGTTATCTGTGTTCCATTTTTCTGTGAAAGTCAGACCATACTCAGCCCACTTGTATTTGGTCTCCAAGCTCCCATTCACTTTTCCAGTGTCTGTGTTCGATGAACCAGATGTTGTGAATTCCTAAAAAGCACAGAAGATACATGTGATCCTGAAAGCATTACACGGTGTTTCCTTCAGCAAGCACTAAGATCTTATTATATGGAAAAATTTTAAAAATTTTCCAGTAGACAACTTGCAGGGGAGAAGGGATAATAGCACAGCCAAGAAGAATTAATGACTCATGTCCACATGGAGGCCTCACCGCAATCCCCAACCCAACTGCAGTGTTCCTGCCACTATTACAAAACATAGTGAATTATTTCAATAATAGGTGGTGAATTAACTCCAAAACAAGACAGTAGCCACCATAAGGATTCTCCTCTAAAGCAGCCACAAGTTCTTTATATGTAAGGCTCAGTTTGATACTCCCAATGGGCAACCTAAAAAAAAAAAAATCAAACAAAGAGCCAAGAACACTATTAGGCACGAATTACAACTCCAGTAAAATTCTTTAAGAATCACATGTGTATTTTCATTTCTCTTGTCAACCATCCCTGAAGATAGTGTGCCACTGTAAAATGTCATAGAATTGTAGCATTTTTCAAAATGCGGGTGGGGTGGGTGGTTTAATTTTTTTGTTCGTGTTGGGTTAAGTAACACCCACGTTTGAAGTGCGAGCTAAGCAAACAGGCTGGGTGTATAGTATGGTATGATCTGACCTTGAATTCTTGAAAGTCAACAGTATCACTCACATTTCTTTATTAAAGGAAGTAATCACTGATGTCTCTCACTATTTGCATTCTCACAAAGAGCAGAATTAATAGTTTCTGTGTACCACTACTCAAAAACTGAAGGTAATTAGAAGTGGAAGCCAGGTTTGCAAATACCTGTTAAAGAGCTCTTTCCAGCGAAGCGTTATTGCCCTTATGATTTAAGAAGTCCATTATTTCAACTTTTTAAAGCATATAAATAAACATTTTGATTGCTGTCTTCCTCCATACACAACATTATTTCCAAACAGACTTCTCAGACTCACCTTCCCATAAGGAAAGGCAGATTTGAAATCGCAAGTCCTTCATCACTCTTACAGCAAAAGCCCCAAGAGCACAAAATAAAGAGGACTGAGACTGTTGTTTAATGGTGGCTGATCAAATCTGACCACGTCCAAGACATTCACCTGCATCACATTAGTGACCCACTACACCATAGAAAGCTGCATGATTCCAGTAGGTCTGTTTCTTGGCAAGGGATGGGAACTACACAAACACCTCCAGCTTTAACTTCTTGCTTTGTGCTACTCCTACTGCACAGGGTTTATGTCACTGTAACCATTGGGGCAATAGCTTCAGGAGAAGCAAATTATTACATTATCTTTTATCTCTAATTTAAAACATCTCTAGTACATATATGACAGCATTTTCTCCTCCTGGGAAGGATGGCATATAACTGATACAGGATTCACATCAGGGCTTGGATTTTTCAGAGTTTTACCAGCATAACTGGTAGTCCTCCAAAGAAACAAGCTACAGTAAGAACAACTATCTCTGTAATAGGGGTCTTGCAAACTGTGTTTCAGTTGGCATACAGACTTCTAGAAAAAACAGAGCACATAACCCACAAACCTTGTTTCTAACAGCAAGTTACACTGCTCAGGCTCTAGTTATGGGGAGAAAAGAATACATCTACCTTTATATCTTGCAAAGTCTGCTCTAGAAATAGATACAAGTTATAGGGGTCACTGCTTGCATGACCAAGACATCTTGCATGGAACACTACTGCAACACTTTAGTACCTAGAGGAGCCAAAGATTCAACATGCTTATTCAATGCCAACTACTTCATATATGAATCAAGATGCCAGAAATTTCCACCTAAGAGGATCACAAGGTATTTCAGAAATAAAATCTGTATGCTATAATTGGCATATTAAAATACTTTATTTGTTCACCTTCACATGTAAAACCAGGGACAAGTAACAAGCCCTTTTATTATACAAAGATTGCTGAACAAGGCAATATTCCTGATACATTCAAATTTTTAGCGGTGTGTGAAATTATCTAACACCAGATATTTATCATTCATATAACCTATAAAATACTTAACAGCATCTGAAATGTGCCCAGTTTAATGAAGGATCAGAACATAGCTAGAAAAAAAATATAATGAAAAGTTACTTGAACTCACCACTCCGCTTGCAGATTTTGTTTTCACATCCAGCTTCACCAACCCAAAACCTTAACAAACAGAAGTCAAAGTTACATGATTAGTCCTTAACTAAGGCCCTGCACATTCTTCAATAAGCCAGTCTTTCAGGCAGTCTCAGCAGTGTATCACATATATACATATATATATAAACAGCTACAGACTGATTTCAGCAACATTCAGCTTTTAGATGCCACAGCAGGTAAAGGAAGTCTCTCCAAAACAAGGCAGGGAAGTGTCTCTCACTTCTGTGTGAGTACTTTTAACTACCAAATGATGCTTCCAAAAGGAAACATTATTTTCTGTTCCTGGAATGGAACAGTTTTTATAATCAATGCCTTTTAAAGAGCTATCCCAACACATAAAATGTCTTTTCCTGTACCAAGACAAACTATCTCTAACTAAAAAACTGTAAAAGCAAAGTCACTGGCAAATACACAACCACTGGAACCATAATACAAGTAGGTTCTGTGGGAGTGTCAATTCACATTGTTATCCAGAGAGGTGGGCAACAGTCTTCGTGATAAAAACCTCGCATTCCCAAAGACCAGAAAGAAACAGCACTGTGACAAAGAATGACTTAACTATGCAGCTGGCTGTTATTAAAGCATTTTAAGATGTGGAAGGATTCTTTATCCCAAAAGCCATTCCTCTTTCTAATCCAAAAAAGGCTACAACATTACACTGGTAGATAACTCTTTCTATATCAACAAATGTTGTGGCACAGACAGACCAGTAAACAAAGTGTGCTCCTAAGTTAAACGACACTTGCTGCTTACATTCTTGCATACTCGTACACCTCTGACATTTACGTGGCTTGAGCAGTAAGATTTATCAGCCTTCACATCAAAACAGTCCACAAAAAACCTCCACCGATCGGTTAGTCGGTGGTAAGGATAAAAACACAGCACACCTCCCTCCTCCCCAAAAACACACAACATTTGATCATTCAAATTTCCATACAGACTTAAAAAGGCAATTCACTGTTGCAGCTCAAACACCACTTATAAAAAGTACTATTTACTATTCTTACCATATCCTTTATTGAAGATGTCTCTGGCAGGCTTGCCAAGGTCTGCATATGATGGTGGAATCGCCATTGGAGCTGAAAGGTAAAGGGCTAATTAATAACGAACCTTTCACCACTGCACATGTGAAAAAATGCTACTACAATTCTTTCAAGATAGTCTTTAAGGCAGATTCATCTACATAAAGCCAATTAATAGATACAACGGATATAATGATATATTTAAAATTAATAGATATAATACTACAGTATTCTGTGAAACACCCAGATTTTCACTGAAGGTCACTGAGAACATGAGATGCTTTCTCGGCTTATGGAGGGAAGAGGCATTGCAGAGAAAAGGCATTACAAGACCACCCAGTTGTTACTTTTTCAGGTAGGTTTCTCCATACGTCTTCCATTACAAGAAATTAACTCACATTTCCAGAGTTGGCATAGTTACTGCCAAAAACCTGGACACTAGAAATCTAAAAACATGTAATGCAGACTAATTCCCTGAAGTCCTACAAAGTCGAAGTTGACCCATGCTCATGAAAACTCCCTGAAAGTACCCGTAAGGTTTTAGGTTCGAAAATGTAAAAAGAGGGCATATCTGCTCTCCAATATCATTTTTCCCCGTATTTTACATGGCAATACATACAATTTTAAAGGGACAATCTAATGCTATTAACCAGCAATCAATCTGACACCATCCAAGAGTTTCAGTTGGGAAGTTGTCCTGTTAGTTTAAAACCAAGCAGGAGGAGTGTGGGGTCTGTGAGACAAGATCTCCTTGCAAGTGCATTTCTCAGCCAGGGAGTCTCTGGTGAGCTCGCTGTTGGAGAGCCTGTCACTGCAGATGAGCTGTGGCACCGCTCCCGCGCCCCCTGCACGGACACCTGGCGGAGGCCTCAGTCACTTCGACCGCCTTCCTCCCTGGAAGGATACACTCCCATCTGTGCCTCCTTCAAAGGCTGCTTTCCCACGATTGCAACAGCAAGAGGCTGCTGTTACAGAGGCCCTGGATCGTAAAGTTGTGAAATCCAGAAAACAGAGCATATTAATATCTGCCCCCTTGCTGTGAAAGGGGAGAAGGGATGGAAAATGAAACTAACTAGACACGGCCATGACAAGGCTAAACACATGCAAAGAAAAATCTTATCTTCTCAAATTGATTGGTCACATTTGTTTAGCTGAGAAAGTCAGATTAACATAATTGACTTTTTCTCTTCCTTTTGTCTGGTGGACAGATTTTTTTTTTCTTTTTAAGTAAATGAAAAAATTATCTATCTTTAGAAATTGAAAAATAACAAGGGCAGTGTTCTCACATGTTAACTTCCAAACCCTAATTACACCTGTCATATAGAGCCAAATTGTATGAATTGCTACTATTAAAAAAAGAAACCAAACTACTTAGCTAATACTACTACAATCAATACAATAAATGCTACTACAATCAATGGAAAGGCAGAAGACTGACTTTTCTGTTTTTTCTAAAATTCATAATGTAGTTTTCCAGAGTACCCTATTTCAGCTCCCTATTGTCTTAAGTGGATAATTTCAATCTCCTCTGAGAAACAATATTTACACTCATATTCACACATATACACACAAATCCAGAGAAATTTCCTTAGCAACCAGGTCACTGTATCAAGACATCTATCACTTGCTCAAGAACAAGTCTGGTTTTCCAAGGAGTTAAACTAAACAATTTTTTGTTTTTGTTTTTAAGAGACATGAAAAAGCATCTGAAGCATCTGAAGCATGAGGACTTAAAGCATCTGAAGTTTAAAGAAGCTTAGCCCAAGTTGACGTCTATAGAAAAACAGACCCAAGCCCCAGTGACAAGCCATTGAATGGTTCCTATCATTTATTCCATAAAAAGAAGCAACTGATAGACCAAATGACGAGGGAGTGTGAGAACTCTTGCCTGTAGAGTTCTTCTGTACACAACAGTACAATTCCTCAGCAGTTTAACATATTATAGAGAAGGTTCAGCTGGACGTTAATGAACAGATCCCACCTCTAACTAGCATAGCCAGAAAAATAATTACTTTTAGTTTTGAAGTCTTGTATCAGCCTTTAGCACAGACGAGCTTTTACAGTGTAAGTAAACGAGCTTTTCCCTTTTGTTTTCAATGTTTCCAATCTGACTGATAACCAGCACAGACAAGAGATTTATGCTAAGCAGAATATGTCCTAAGAAGTTAACAAATTTGTATCTATGTCAAAATTCAGAGCACTACTACAGTTAAAAAGATGTTGCTGTTTTACCTAGCCTGGTTAGGCATCCTTACCACTTCAGGGAAACCAGCCAATATTTGTCAGACATTCCAGCCTACAGATGCAAGTTTTGTAATAAAATGTTCAAAGAGAGTGCAGCTGTGACACTGCTGTTCTAATGCTATACTGGAATACTGACAGGGATGGATAAGGACAAAACAGGGAACCAAGAGTTAATTTCGGGTATACTAAATGCCTGATAAACCAGTGTCACCATCACCACTGGAATATTCCTTAAATGAAAACAGGGCCATAAAAAATCAGCCCTGTGTCCTCCAATGTTAGCTAGGTTTGCAAATTCTCATAATCACAAGTAATTTTTTTCAACCCTATTTTGAAGCATCTTTTACTTAAAAACAACTAATTAGAAGTGACTAAGCAATAAGTATCATTTAGCAACTAAAAGTTTGTTGTAAAAACTGTAAAATAATCGACTTGAAGTACAGAATATACTTGAGCCAAGTGAGAGCTCCACCCTAATCTTTGTTTCATGTCATCGTGATGAAAAAAGGTTAATTAATCTCGAAAGTTTAATTACTCGCTAATCTGTTACTCGACAGCCACAATCATGCTTTCTTCCACAATTAGGAGAAAAAAGAATCACCCCAAGAACAGAAAAATGTATTAACGTTATTGGAATTACCACATCACAGTTCTCCTTGGAGGCACTATTTCAAAACTCTCATGCCCGAGAATTAAGGAATGCCACGGACCTCTACCAGGATTTCTAACAATTTTGAGATCTCAAGATATTCAAGATCAAACTACAAACCGTATCAGCATATAATAGATAACAAAAAAGCTGTACTCATGCAATTTTAAAAAACAGTAATTACGCCGAAATTATCCCAGTATCCCAATAAATAGCAACAGAAAAATTGAGATTTTTAAAGTTAATTTGTTAAAATACATCGGACACACGATGACCTTCAAGCTTACACCGATACTACACAGAGCTTAAAAAGCCACCTCCTTACCCTTGCATTAACTCCCTCCCTACTCACAGACGGGAAGTGGACACGCAAGCCTTAATACTGGGCAGGCCAATGCAGAAACTTTAAGGACAAGGTCTGAAACGGACACCGGGCTGAGAAGCGCAGGCGGGGGTAGTAAAGCAGCGCCTCCCAGAGGCGAAGGGCAGCGAAGGGAGACCGGGGATGCGGCCGCGGCCCGGGCAGGCC
>VXBU01012387.1:565420-598654 GCA_013400315.1 Bombycilla garrulus
GGGCGAGGCCGGGCGGGGCCGCCCGCGGGCGGGAGCGGCTGCCGAGCGGCCCCACCCGGGAGCCTTCCGCCCTGGGCCTGCGGGGCCGTGTTCTTCTCGCCTCGGGCACGGGCGGCACGTCGCCGTGCACACGGCGGGATCCGTGCGCCGATGCCCTTCCCGGGAAATTCCGGTTACCCTCCCGGGGCCCACCGCCCCCCGTTGTCCCCTTGTCCTCCACACGCCCCCTCCTCAGCTGGGCCAGCCGGAGAGCCGGGGCCCTTTGTGCAGATGGCGCTTTCCGGGCGCGGCCCTGCTCCTCGCAGCCGCCAGGAGCCCTGTTCCCTGTGCAGGGAGCGGCGCCGGGCCGTGACGCAGTGCCCGGCATCGCTCCCCGGGCTGCTGGCCTGTGTTATCCCCCCGCCACCGAACGCATGGCGCCCCTCGGGCTCTGCTCCCCGAAGGCCGCAGACACACAGGGACAGCCCCGCAGGGCGGCTGTCCCTTTGCTTGCTCTGGTAGTCGTATTCCGTCAATCGAGGTTTGGTGCAAACAAGTTGCCACAGACTTTCCAATTGCCTAAGCTCCGTTTTTACCTCTGCCAGTCACCACCCACAGACACCCCCCCGGCAGGGCACACGGTCTCTCACGCCAAGAGAGGCAATAACCTTCAGAAACCTTTCCTCGATAGTGCTGTCTGACCATCAGTCATAGCTGGAGAGCACAGTCACACGACAGTTGTGCAGCAGCCGCTGCACAGCTCTGCAGGAGGAATTGCCGAGTCACCAATGCAGACCATTGCAAGGCCAAGGAACTGCACGATAGCCATTTCTAAAATGTAAGTTCTTCTCTCCTTGCTTGGATCATGACATGATCTCAAATTGCTCAAGAAAGTAAAATTCATTTACAAATAAAAATATATATTTGTGTGATATGAAAAATACATAATAGCACAATTAATTTTCCAGAACACATGGTACAACAGTAATTTTCCAGGATATTTAGAAGAGACCAGATCAGCAGGAAAGCCCAACATAATGCCAGTCAGCACCTGCTTGTTATATCAAAAGATAAGCAAAGATCTTATCAAAAGATCCAATTCTTTCATACCAAAAGACCGAAGAGATGTTTCATTTTGATAATTTTAAATAAGACAGTTTG
This sequence comes from Bombycilla garrulus, assembly GCA_013400315.1. NCBI lineage: Eukaryota > Metazoa > Chordata > Aves > Passeriformes > Bombycillidae > Bombycilla > Bombycilla garrulus. Next base: position 566,561 of record VXBU01012387.1, read on the forward strand.
GCATTGCACAGATATGTGTTGATGAATCAAGAAGGAAAGCCACATTTTGAGAAAATAAATAACAGTAGGAAAAGAAACCCTTTGTGTCTTATTGTACATGGAAACATACATTAGGAATAAATAGAGATCTGATTGAGAAAAAATACATTGTGGAATAGGTTGTTCATTATCTAAAGACATGTATTTATTATTCATACCAGTTCTATAAATCCATTCTGAATAAAAGTTCAATTGCTTATAGGAGACATCAGCATTCTGCCTTTTTATTTTCCTTTAAAGATTAATATTTTAGTAATTATTTCGTTTTATTTTTAGCAATCTAGGAAAGCAATTACTGCCCCGCCCTGAGCAAAAAAAGCAGTGAATCACTTGCTTTGTGAGACGAGGCAGAAGAAATAATCTGAGACAGACAACAGCACACAAACTCCTCTGCACTACTGTTCCAGGCTTCCGTAGCAACAGCCTCTGCCTGCCAGTGTTTTTCACTCACTCCTGCCCCGCCCCTGCCTCGTACAACCATGCCTTTTTTCTCTCAGCATATGTGCTAAAGCTCAGAGCCCCAAGAAGGCACGGCTTCAGGCCTGCCATAGCAAGCCTTCTGAATGACTCTGGACCTTTCTTCTTTGTAATCTCCTCGTACCATGTAGTGCACACACCTCCTGTGTAGGTGCACTTCCTCTGAATGGGCTCGTTTTCTACTGAAATTCAGCAGCTCTCAGGTTTTGGGGCCAGTTGCAGTTGAAGTGTTACCATTTTGTATGAGTACATTCATGTTTATGTATAGCTGACATCAGAGCCATGTGTTTTCCTTGTACTACTTGGAGAAAAACAACCCACAAGTCACTGTATGTTTACTGCCATTTGAACACAAACTCGGTTCCTCTCTCCACAATTTATAATCACAATTACTGGAGTAGCGTATGTGAGCAACAAAAAGAGAGCAAGTGGCTACAGTACCTAGCAGTGTTCACCAAACGGTTTGGATAACTTAGGTTCACTTCTGACACGAGCCTGAAGTCACTGTTGGCTCTTCCCCACAGATGCAAACTTGCCAGTAGAAGATTCAGTGGAGAAGCCGTACAAAAGGTCTAGCAATGAACAGCTAAGTGATCTAGGACTCTTCATTCTGAAACAAGCTGATTTACAGCAGAGATTATGGAAGTGTAACGGTTGAAGCTAACAAGAAACACATTCAGAACAAAGCCAAGGGTTTTTCCTATGAGGGTGTGCAATCCAGTGGAATTACCCGACACAAGAAGCTAAATGTTTATACGGGTTCCAGGGGAAACTAGACAGGCTTGTAGAAGAGAAATCCAGCAAGGATTACTAATTACTAATCCATTCAAGAATTACATACGGCTGTATAGCCTGTTTGGAGTCAGAAAATCACAGAGTTGCAAATGGCGGCGTCATTTAAGTTTATCTTGTTCTTACACTGTTTCTTATTGGTATGTTCTGCCTAAATCATTGCTTGCTTGATCATCCCAGAGGCAGGGATATTCGACTTTCTACACCTTTTGTTTGATACCCTACAACTGCCTTTATGCAAACTAGGCCTCTGGAAAGCCCTAAGAGGGCAACAAGCAGAGGCCCATACTGCCAGGATCCTTTAGATTGACAGACTTACGGCCTTTCCATTTTTTTCCTAAGCAGTTTTAAGTAACCTTCTCTCATTTTAGCTTAAACTACTAGGAAAAAGTTTAACTTAAACCAGATTCTAAGACACACTTAAAACAGGTCCACACAGAGCTAACACATTTAAATAATCCATTAGAGATAATACCTTTGCTCAGAGGAACACCAGCTAATATTAACCAGTGATTTTAGGGCTGAGAAAGTAAACAGAAACCAAATTTGAGAAAGTCAACAAGGAAACCAACTTGTTTGCAGTCCCTGCTAAGACTAATGGAGACACAAAGCACCTTACAACTACATAAGTAATGAAAGGTGATTGCCCATAGCTCTACAAGCAAAGCAGACTAAAAATCCAATCCTTCCAGTTATGGCCTGTGGAGACACTGCACGCTCTTCTAGTACATGTTCAACACTAAAACATTTATTCCCAAATAAATAATAAGAATAGTGGAATATGTTCTGTTAAAGAGCAAGAAAAAATTGAAATAAAAAACCACCCCATGCAGAACAGCCTGTACTTATTAATTCTTCTGAATTTTAATTTGGTTGATAATATTTTTTTCCTTAATTTTTCTATTTATTGCAGTTTTCATTGCCTTAGGACTTTTTTGTTGTTGTTGTTGTTGGGGTTTTTTTTCATCTTCAAGACGTATCTTATGTTCCTGATAGATTTACAAACTATCAGGTGTCCTGACACCCTGAAATAAGGTAATTAATGGGCTTCATTCCTTGCAGGAGATAAATCCAAGAAAGGGAGTGGCGATCACACAATCAAATGCTGACCTGCAAGCAAAACACAATTAATGCAAATCTCACTGAGGAACTCAAACAGATACACCCAGTGTTCCAAATCACTTATGCCAAACAATAGGTTTAAGAGATTGGTGCAATAGTTCTCACCTAAATATTTTTTTTTCAAATTATTTTATTTATTTCACCTGAAATAAATATGAGACCAGCTACTCATTTGTGATGTATTGTTGACATTTCTGCTCATGGTGAAGGCTGTAGCAGTTACTGTGTCGAATGAATACATGGGACTTAGTTTTAGCAATTACAAAGTTTTCAGTTATCTCAAGTTTTTTGTAAGAAATTGAATGAGGATTACACGTCTCAGAAAACCCAGGGCACTTTGCACCAAAGGAATTACACTGCAGAGCAACAGGCCTCCAAGACTGTGCTTGCCCTGCTGAAAATAATTTGGTTGCCTGTGGGACACTGCCTTTCTCCTTGTACTGCTTGACCCAGTGAGGGACAGAGGCGCACAAGATATTGAGCAATGTTTTCATGGCCTTGTATCTCCCTGAAGCCACTCCAGGGTTAAACCTGAATGTTATAAATAACAACTTGGTGGAAACAAAGCAAAGCTGAGCCATGGAGGAGGACTGTACCCAAGAGTTTTGTTCTGTGTTCGGAAGGGGCTTGGAGAGGGGGAATAGAAAACAGCTTTCCCCAAGGTAAATCCTTCTCTCAGAAAAAAAGTGCTACCCTGGCTTCACAACCTTTCACATTATTTACAGGGTGTCCTTATTGTGCTCAGAGTGTTCTGATGCTCTGATGCACAGCTCTAACACTGAGAGCATCTCTACAATAACAACACGTGTTGTTGGACATTTGCTTTTGAAGGACTAAGTTCCCTTCTTAAACAAACAATGCAAAAATCTTAATAATATCTGTTGTCATACCAATCTGCACGTCAGTCAATTTCTCCCTGAAAGTGGGTCTTTCTTAAGGTCACCGCCCTTTCTAAGGTGCCTGTTTGTAGCAGGCTTTACAAGTGCAGCAGGTGATGGCAGGCCATTTGCAGCTGCTGGAACCTAAACTCCTGCCCCGCATGGCTCGGGTGTGGAGGCAGCTTCAGCCGGGCCAGGCTGGCTGAGCTCTGACACGGAACGTGCCTTGGCTCCGGGGGCCGAGAGGCACCATCCCGACTGGGTGGGAAGGAAGATGGATGGGTCATCATTATATATATAGCCGGAGATTGTTGGAAGCAGATTGTTGGAAGCTCTGGGAAGGATGGTGCTGTGTGACAGGACGAGGCTGAGCTGGCCGGCGGGTCTCGCATCCTGCGGCGGCGGTCGCGTTTAGCTTTTGGTGCGATGCCTGGGACCCTGAGCGAGTGGGATCAGCCGAAGGGCACCCTTCAGGAGTGTGGAGTGGCCCCAGGTTTGTCCTAAAGGCACACGGGAATGAAGGGTGAAGCGCCGGCCGAGCACGGCCCTTCATCCCCTGACCTTGCCCGGTGCTGCCCTGGCAGGGCCGGCAGCGGAGGCCAAGCTGTCCTGGAGACGGAGCTGCGAGCGCTGAGAGACGGTGCAGGCTTTGGGAAAGCAGACAGTGACAGAGAGGGAGTTCAGCCTCTTGGCACCTCTTTCTAAAAACAGCGTGACGTGCCGGGATACAGCGAGAGCTCCTGCGCACCCGGCAGCACTTCCCGAGGGGAAGCGGCCAACGCAGATGGAGCCGGCCGAAAAGCGACTGGTGCGTGATCAGCTGGAGTTTAACCGGAGCAAGCTGACACAGGGAGGAGAGCTTGTCTTGATAGGACAAACCTACAAGGAGTCATTCATCTACAGCTCTATTCTGACAGCAATCATGCTAACAACTACAAAAGTAGTGAATTAATTACTTTTTCTGCCTACATGATTTCCTTGAAAAACTCTGTAGTCCACACCCTTCCGCAGCATGTGGAAATAAGGAAACTTCGCCAACAACTGTGACTCACCCAGTCCTTTAAGGGTTGCATTTTCATTTGAATATAAGATAATAGAACACACACCTTCACACTCACACACACAAAAAAAAGGGGACTTGTGGTGGATTTTTCCTCTTTCACAGAAATTTGCCTGTGTATATGTACCGTCATGTTCTAATTTGTGTCCAGGTGCTCAGTGCTGGACTCTGCGCAGCAGAGATGGTCATAGTGGTTCTTATAATTAGAGCTGCCTAATCACCACCAGTAAAATGTCTTATTTTAGTAATACCTTACTTCATTGATTCATTTTTATATACTCACATTGGAGTCTCTAGTCCAGAAATTTGTGTGAGTCAGAACATTTTTTCAGAAGTTTTGGTTAAAATGTTCAGTGCTTTATAAGGGAAAAATGCTGTTTGCCCAATTGAAATAGTTTTCACAACGATTTGAGATGGCTCTGTGCATTTCATGTTGAGGTGGGTATTTCAGACATCACATTAAAGAATTGGCCTTTTGCTGTCCAGTAAATCTCACCCACTCAGCCCATAAACTTCAGAAAGATCTCCCCTGGTACAGTCTGGCAATTGATTTCTATTATGGGCGTACTGATGGAGGCACAGCTTAATCTCTGCACTTAATGTAATTGGTCTAAGCCATCTCCCCAGAGCACCTGTGCATACTGCATCCCACAGCTGAAACTGGGAAAGGAGATTTCTAAAATTTCACCCTGTATTGTAAACTTGGCTCTGGTTCTGAGCAGAACGGAAAGTCCCTACAGGTAACCATTTAGGAGGATAAGAGCTCTAAATGCCTTCTGTGTTCAGGAGCAAAGAGAAAAGGGTGTAAAAACCAAAGGCAGACAGACAGAAGCACGAGTAAATACTAATACAAGGGGATAATGAGCTGTGACAGGAATGAGAGCAAAGGTGGCTGCTCACAAGAATGAAGAAATCAGGGCTTTGCTACAGGTTTACCTCTAGCAATTAATTTCACTTCTCTTTAAGACTCCATCTGCAAAAAGGGAGTAATGACATTGACCTCTTTTGTACAGCCCAGCACACAGTGAACGTTGGAAAATTGTCCTGCTTTCCAACCCTTACATAACTACAACTTTCATTTTTTAATGTCACATTGAAAAACTCGCATTCGCAAGTGTAAAACTAACATGGCATGTAATAGAAAGACAGATAAGATATTGCTTAAAAATTTACACACACTAAAATCCTCCATATTCAAAGGTAACAACAATATGACATATCACAGTCTAAAGAGGCCGTATTATTTGTATGCACCAAAAAAACCAGAAGAAATCATTCACTATTCTAAAATAAAACTAAACCACTTCCTAGCTTCATAGTTCCTTTTCTGTTTGGAAGGATGATGTGTCTAGGCATACCTATTTAATACCCTGGGAACACATTCACCACATTTTTAGAATTCAGGCATTTAAAAAATTTTTCCTACGCTATGGTTCGGAGAAACATTGGTCTGACACTACTGCCTACTAGTAGAAGTAGTTATTGCTAAAAATTGCTGGCTTTCAGATACAATATGCTGCAGAGGCTTGAAAAGCCTGTGCTGGGGAAAATGGAAAGTATGTGGTTGCAGATGGGCTCACAGGTACAGGTTGTGGAAAATTTCAGTGTCACTCACTTCGTCTGTGTCACTTGCAACCAGAACCAAAGACAGATCTTTAGGACAAAGATCTGCAAGTAATGATCCACAAAATACACATTTCTAAAAAATATCACAGAGGGCTGTCAGCCAATCAGACCTCTGTCGCTCGATGGGCATTCACAGCAGGACATGGGCCAATGATTCAATTAACCCAGCAACAGATTAAGGAAGTAATAAACATTAGGAGGCTAACCAGGACATACATAGAGAAATAGCACGTGGTTCATTGATCATAAGGAATGATCACAAGGAAGGAGTCCTTTCAGAGAGAGGAGTGAGCCTTTGCTCCATTTTTGACGTGTAGAGATAGTTTTCTGGTAGGATGTTTTCAGATCCAGGATGAAAGTTTCAGGCAACTCACATGATTCAAACAGCAAATATAACCTCAAGAAATAGAATATAACAAAGAACTACAATCATTATATATATTAACTTCACATTTCCAACTGCATTTTGATTAAGACTTAGGTACACACTGCATATTTAAGTTCATTAATGTAATAAAAATAAGTTTTTTGAAAGAAGCTGAACATTTTTTTCTGAAATAGCTTTCCACATTTTAGAAAATTATTGAATATATTATAAATGCTGCTGTAGTGGTTGTCTACAAATATATTATCCAAGTGAACATCAGCAGCTTAGTAATGCTTCCTAAGTGACACTGGGATTGGAGTATTAGAGCCATCCCAGAATCCTTCCTTTCTGTTGTCTTATTTGCATTAAATCTGACTTCTCAGGTCTTCGGTCCCATGTATCAAACTGCTCTAAGTTATCCCACCTCAGTCATCCCCATGGAAAGGATTAAAAAAAAATCTTATCTTACTTCAATACTTGTATTCTTCTTGCAGACAGGCTTGGAGATTCAACCAAGCACAGTAATTATAGTTGAGTCAGGCTTCAGCTGTTGTGCTTTCTTTATCAGTACAGTTTCTCCCTATTTCTCCTGGTAAGAGGGACAAAGTTTCTAGCTTTTCATGGCTGTAATAGAAAGCTACTAATTAGAATAACATAGATATATTAATTCTTTCAGAGGAAAAAAAAAAAAAAGGAAAAAGAAGATTATGTTGTACCAAGTTTGCAAGTAATAGAAGTTATAGAGATTCAGCTGTGCAGGAAGTCTCATGGTTGGTGTTAGCAATCCTGCATTTCCAGTATAATTAAATCAGCAGCTACCCAAAAGTCATCTTTCAATGTGCTAGATTCATCCACCAAGATTAGATATTCATAGAAGGCTGTAATGAGATCAGAAGATAATAATATAAGACTTATACAGAACACTAAGCTAGAAGTTAGAGAATGACAAAGATAAAGCTTGCAAGATACTTTACATGGAGATCTTGGTTCTGTTTAGACACAGGAAACAGGTCCATCAAGCAGCAGCCTAACATGCCTCAGCTTGATGGCATCATCTTCCAGGGTCCTGCCATCACTGAAAATTCACCCAGCAGCAGTAAATGGAAATATCTACACTATGCAAGTGTGAACAAAGTGGTTTTTTTCAAACACTTTTAAGCCAGGGAAGGCTGAAGAATCTACTCTTTGAAACTCAAACCTTGTGATATTCAATATTTTTGACAATGTCTCAGGTTATGAAAAAGAGGTAACAAAAACAAAACCAAAAATCCTAAAATGAAGATGGCTTTTGCATTAATCAAATGCAGTTGCAGGCTGTATATCCATGTGCCCAGTCCAGGATGTCTGATTCAGTGATACAGTGAACTCCTGAACTATATGGCTGTTAACATTTGTTCAGTACTATATCATAAGACTAGCTGCACTAAGTGCCAAATAGAACATGAGTCATAATTGTGTAGGACTTCATCCTGGGGTATCTCAGCTGAGCTGTGGTTCTTCCCAGGAGGGGACGTTCTGTTCCAGGCTTTCGTGCCTCCAGCACCATTTTCCATGTACTTGGCAGCTTTCTTCTGACACACGTTGCAGTGAAAGTAGTGTGAAGTGTTGCTGTGGATGCTTTCTGATACATCTGCCTCCCCGGCCTTGCTCTGCATGATCCAGCCTGCCAATCAATCCACAGCCTTGTCTTCTGCATGCCTCTGCAGCTGGCACTGCCAGCAGCTCACAGCTCAGCAGGCTTCTGTGAGCTAGCTTAGACTGCACCGTGCATGGGACCAGGAACAATTGCATATACATGTTTTTTCTCTCTCTTTGTTTTTTTGGGGGGGTTTGTTTTTGTTTGGGGGATATGGGGGGAAGAGGTTGAGTTTTGTTTTGGGGTTCTTTCTCTGTGGGTTTTTTTTTTTTTTCAGTTTTACTAATCTCTTCATTGCAGGCACAAATAGAGACAGATGTATTAGTAATGTGTTTATTTTCTTTTGTTATAGTCCTGATTTCTTACAGCTCAGGGAATTTATATCTAGCAGACTGATTTGAAGATATTTTCATTGTTTTAAATAAGCTCTCTGAGAAGCTAGGGCACTATAGTAGGCTTGTCTGATTAAGCCCACTGCAATCTTTGGCATGTCTGGGACTACTGTGCTTTCATTTTCCAAGAGGATGAATTTCAGATGTGCTCTGAAATCCTCAGAGCAGGACACAGATGTTCAAATGACAAAAGCCAGAGCTCAGTAATCCTAATGCACAAGGATACTTCTTTTGCAGGATCCTGGCACTCAAGCTGTTATTCTGACCTGCTTTCCATTAACCACTCACTTCTGGCAGAAGAAAAGGCCTTCCAAAAATCTTTCACCTTTGGCCTATACTCAGGCAGCAAAAGGGATGTAGCAGCACACAAGGTTTGTGCCAGATGGGATCCTCGGCCTGAGAGCACGATTCTGAGGTTTTTGCCATGAGATTCCCCACAGGTCTGTCCTGGAAGACTCAGCAACCTTGTCAGCCACAGCCAATCTTGGTTTTCTTTATCTAAACAAGGTGGTAGTCCTCAGTTATCCTGCCTGTGTTCCAAGCAAGCTAGTTAGTTCATGCCTAGCACAGATCTGGCAGGACAATATCCCAGGGATGATCATTAGAAGATGGATAATGCTGTACAAGCTTTTTCTGAAGACTTCTGTGATTGAGGGAAGAAAAGGGAATCAAGAAAATATGGATCTGAATCCAAGTCAACTTCAGCCTTTTCTTTTCTGCACTTGAGAACATTAATGTACAAAAATCTTCAGAGAAAACTAAACTCCTCTTACTGATTTAAAACAGAAAAATCTTTTGAAGAACACCACATTCTACTAACCATTAAGATAAAATCTTTAAAAAGTCAGCAGTCTTGATTAAAGAACCCAAATACCTTTTTTTTTACTCCTGATAAATGTCTTCAGAAACACTGATTATTTCATATATCTGTTGCTCCACCCTCAGTTAAGCTCCCTCATTTCTTACAAAGGGGAGTAAGAAATCCTCCTTTCTAAGCCAACAACTTTCTTACCTGTCTGAGAATGAACTCTCACAGTTCTTTAGTGGTCAGACTGGCATTTGAGATACCAGGGACCTGCATCCCAACCACCTGCTGCCCCAGGATCCAAATGGGTTTAAATTCCCTTATCTTGCACAGCTGGGACTGGTGGCAAGTGCCTCTTAAGAGCTGAAACAAGAATGACTGTGATAATGATATGTGCATTTAGCCTTATGTGGGGGATTTCTTAAGGTTAACTCAAAGAGCAGAGACAGGTCCTTAATGTTTGCGCACCTCTAGGTGTAAATTCTTCCTACATCTGACAGGGTAGCATTGGAGTAGTTGGAACTGAACTCTGAACATCTAGAGAAAATGTGAATAAAGGTAATCTTAGGCTATGGTCTTCCTCTGGATGACATGCTCACCACACCATGCGCTGGCAGGGAAGATCCTGTGGCTTCCCGTGGTGCTGCAGTGGTCTGGGCTATTCTATCATTCATTGCCAGTTTTCCATGCCATGGGAAAAGCAGAGGAGGGATTTGTACTTACAAACAGTATGTGGAAAAACAAGGGCAAATCAACAGCCATCAGATGATAAAGTCCGCATCGCCCTGGAAAGCCAAAGTGAAAATGACACAGGCTGTGAGCCATCTATGAACCACACCAGCTAGGGCAGGTTTGAAATTAACTCAGTGCATTTGAATGTGGTAGAGATAATGCCCGAGAAGGAGCCTGTCTGTGGATTTAGATACCGGTGTAGCTGTCCTGTAGGAAACTGTTCCTGTGGCATAAAAACCCCGTCCCTGGTCAGTGTGCACACATCAGTACAGCCCTGACTTGGTCATGCCTTCACACTAGCCTGTCTCTGCTGCACAAATCCCAGTCCAAATCACCAACATTGCAGTGCTGGGACAGAGATGGCACCCGGCTGGTGTTCCAGCTTGCCAGAAGCAGACACCAGCCTTTTACTAAAGCTCTGGTTTTCAGCTGCAGCAACCCACAGCTTGGGGAAAGAGCCTGATTAAGAGAAAACCAGACCAACCAAAGAGAAGAGCACCTTTGGGAATGAGTCATGTCCAGAGCAGCCAGAGGCGTTCAGCAGGAGCTGCCTTTAGCAGACCCTGCTGCAAGCTGCTCTCCTTTTCCCTCTGCTCTCTCCCTGGATCCTCTCATAGAGCTTTGCAGCCTCCTGACTGACAGCTTGCACCTGTCCCATGCAGGGCTGTTACATCCCCTGGCATTAGCCAGGGGGGCTATTTTTAATTGGCAGGACAGAAACAAGAGGCAGGGCCAACTACCCTGCAACTCTGTTACAGATTGAGTCACTTTTTGGCACCCTCATTAAAGCACTTACTAACAAACTTCGCGCTCCTCTCGAGGAGCAGCGGTACGGAGCAGTGCCCCACAGCACCCTGCAGGGCTGTTTGTCGGTGAGGGAGCACACGAGCACACCTTCAAATCATTCATCAAACTGAACTGAGGCAACACCCTCGTAGCCTGGTCAGTGCCTCACAAGAGAACGCAGAGCTTGCTAAGATACACTGGCACCCACTGGGAAGCAAAATAAGGACTGCAAGAACCCAGGCCTAAGCTGGGCACTTGACTGCACTTTAGTTTTGACTGGAGCCTCATGCAGTGTAAAAGAAAAGCCAACTTGCTGCCTGCTGTTGTCTACTCATCCTCTCTGCCCCTTTCTTTTTAGGCCATTAACCTCCAATTAGAGTACTTGAGAATCTATCAGTGATCAAGAGGCACAGACTCAGTTTTGATGACTTCATGTAGCAGAGTGAGGGGGGAAAAAGTTAATTGGTTTTTATATTTAAATTGAATGATGAATCCTTGTTTGAAAAGCATTGCCTCTCAAATCGATTCTTGCATTAGAACTTGAAAAGAACCTTTCAATAAACTAATGACACTATTAGAAAAAACCAGAAATGTTACCAAGTTGGCTGTCAATTATTTTGCACAAATCAAATTATTTCTATGAACAGTCCAGTGAGTACCTATTCTATCCTAGTATCAAACTTCAGTACCACTTGGACAGCAACAGGAATTTAGTATTTGGCAGCTGTTTCCCTGTTCCAGGAAAACCAGTAATTTTATCAGAATCTGTCACAGATCAGTGCCAAAAGAAAAAGCAAACCCCTTATAGGTAGCTGCAAACTTAAGACCACAGCTATAAACCTGTAATTCCTGCATCATCCAGAACAGCAATTCTCCAGAAATGATTTGAAGTATATGCAAATACTTGTAACAGATTTCCATAGGATGCGCCAATTATATTTTGTCAGCATTACCTACTTCCACACTGAAGTAAGACCTCATAACAGAGACTAACAGAGACAATGAGCCATCATTTTGCATATAAAATGAATCAAGCATTTGTCATCTTTCAAATATTTTATTTTAGTATTTTTAAATATGTTTAACACAACAAAGATATAAAACAATATATTAATTCAATCTGAGTTTAGAATCAAAACAATATTTACTTATTTACAGTACTCTACACTTCACTGGCATACCTTCTAGCCATTAGATAAGACTATTTTCTCAGTCACGACAAAAGTGAAGTAACTGTTCAGTGTGAAAAGCTATGTTTCTACATCCCTATTACATTAAGTACCATGTACAATGCAGTTTGTGGTTTCTCAAATTTGACGAAATTTCTCCTTTTTTGACAAAACTGAGTTGAAAGAGCAAAACTAAGTTACAGTTAGTCTTTCTAACTACACAGTCAGGGCTAATAGGCCAGGTTGCGATGCTCCACATTTATCACTTTAAGTTCTTACACACTTATTACAAACTGGCTTTTAAAATGTGCATGTCACTGGATTATGTACATAATACTCACTGCAAATTTGTTAGGATACAAGTGGTAAGGCTGCAGGATATTGCTATATGGAAGGTTCAGTGCTCACAATACCATAGTGCTTAAGGAGTTGTGAGGGTTTTTTACGGTTTTCTTCATATAATGAACAAAACAGCAGTAGGTTCACTCCAAAGAACATTTTTTCCCCCAGGAGTACTGTTGCAATTAGAATAGTGACAATGTCAAAGATAGATCAGAAAGATTTTGTATTTCATAATTTTATAAACCAGTGGGCTATCAATTAACCCTTATTGTTGAAGTCTACATGCATAAAATAATTCAGAGGGCAAGCTATCTCACTGCTAGGACTTCTGCCAAATATACTTCCATCTTGACAAGACTATGGTGGTTTTTGAAGCAACAAAAACTTTGAGGTCATTTTTCTAAAAAGGTACCCATGGTTATTAAAAAACAAAAAAATCAGTATTGTCTGTAGATTACTGCAAATTCTCCCTAACTCTTCAATAGGAACTACATGGACAGGATGAAGAACTATCACAGTTGTTTTAAGTTATTTTTGTTACACTCCAGGTCCATAAAACCTGCTGTCTGGGTTCTTTTTTTCATGACTGATGTTTGAAAACTAAGTGGGCTTTCATACATCAGAAAACTAGCTAAATGGTAATGGACAAGTATAGCAGTAGGCATGCAGGCAGTGGTTAAAAAAAAAGAAGGTATTGCTGCAGAATACTTTTACTGGTGTCTGAGCTCAACTCTCCTCTTTAACTCTCTTTTTGGCACTACAGGAGATAAAGCTGTACAGAAAAGATTATAGGAACCTGTGCTTTTATTCTCCTTGGAGGGTTTCAGTAATTCTAAATCAGCTTATTTAACATGCTTGCATCAAAAAATAACTTTTTTTTCCCCAAAATCATTTAACTGACCCTTGCTTCTTAAAGCAGGTAATTATCAAGGCTTTATCCAGTCTTTCCATTTTTTATGGATTTCTTCTTTCAGAGCCCAGTTAAGTAGCAAATTCTTTGAAATTCTACTGAAATGTTTTCTTCTACAGTAGAAAGCAGGGGACACATCAGAGAAAACCAAAAAGAAAGTGACATTACCTATTCCCATACTGTACTGTAGCAGTATACCATACACCGTATGCACAGGGCCTTATCCAAAAACATGTTTAAACTAAAATGGTAACACACACTGAAGTCAAGAGTATTTAGTAATTTGCTTGAAGTTAAGCATACAAGTCAAGGAGTGCACTTATGGGATCCAATTCTTGCTAGTCTTGGACATTTAAACACTTCAGGCCTTTCTACATTTTTTTACTGACACTGTGTAAATGTTATGTTTTCCACAGGATGTGAAGATAATTTGCAGACATGGAAACTTTCTATAGCATTGTTCAAGATCAGTTGGAGAACCTTGCTTAAAGATCCTTTCGTAAGTTTTTGTCAGTGTAATCAGAATTTGTTAAAAAACATCTATGGAGGTCTAATTCTGTGCAGGTGTAATGTCATAACCTACTTAAGGGATTCTTCAGAAATGAAAAACTAAAGGCAAAATGTTTAGGAAAGCTATTATAAGAAACTGTGTCATAAGGTACAAAAAAATCAAAGAAAAACTATAGGGGAAGAGCCTGTGTGTCAATCACTTGCAGATATGTGCATACATATCCTCAGACTAATGAGGAAGAGTTCAACCCTATTGCCAAGTCTCAAATATTACTAAATTTGCTATGCTAGCAAAAACATGTGACCCTACCCTTCTTTTGTATATATGGTTACTAATTTCAGGCTTTGCCACTTGATTAATTTGTGCACTTTGTAGTACTAATGTTGCTGAGACACTTGCTGGCTTTCCACAGTAATTCATTCATTATTCTGAATTCAGATTATGTGGGCACTCAGACCACAGAAGACAACATAGCACAAGAGGTGCAACCTGATAAAGGAGAGCAGTGTTGGCGTGTGAACACAAAGGAAGCCATTCCTGAACATACTAAGCATTAAGTCCAAGGCCCAAGGTGCACTGCTGCCTTTACTTAAAAGTGCTCGTCAGCAACACAAGCAGAAAAATGCTTTTGAAACACTGACTGAAAAGGAGGTACAAAATGTTAATCCTATCAGTTACCTGCAACTTGTTTCCATCTAATTAATAATAAAGCTTACATTCCCAACTTCACAGACTGACCTGTGCCCTCTTGCAAGGAATTTTTCTGTCTTCTATCAACTTGAAGCTTTCCTCTTGCATGTTTACAGACAGACAAAATGAACTCCCAAAATAACAGAGGACAATCACCCTGACAGTGTTTTAACCCACTCCAATGGTAACAAAACCAACCATTTTATATTACTTATCCTGGACTTAGATATCTAGCATAAAACAAAGCAAAAGAACAAGCTTCTTTTAAAAAACAATGATAGACAAGGCTGATTTAAAATGCAATTTACTTAACAGAGTTTGAAAATTAAATTAGAACAAGGAATCCTTACGTTTCAATGTATATGAACTTCACTACAAAAAATAAAAATATTGAAATGATAGCTTTACTTTATGTAAACATTGTTACACTGGGCTGTACTTGAAATTTCTCCTGCATGTCTGAGTTGTAAAATAGTATTTCAGTTTAGATGCAGTTATGCCAGTTACCACTCAAATGGTTATTTTCAGAATCATCAGCTTCGCAAGTTTAATTGCATACTTCTCCATATACCTCAGATTACAATCCTGCACATCCTGAGAACAGATGCTTCTTAGAGTTTAGAAAAACAGCATTCATAACTGTGCATTGCAAAGGCAAATATAATTTAACAAATAGAGATCTTTCATTATAAAGTCTCAAGAGGAATGTTCAATCTGCCTTTCTGAAATCAGAAAGTTAAGAGCAGCAAATGGCAAGTCTTTAAATATTTCAGAATATTTTCTCCTTTTTTTTAAGTGTAAGCATACTCCCCCAATTTGAATGGCAAAAGCCATCAGGCTATGGTAGATTGAACAATATAGTATTAAACCTGCAATTTTGCTAAAAATTGGAATGTTACAAATATAAAAATCTCTGGAATAGTACAGTGTACATGTGCTCATGACAGTTGGCAGAGATACTTCAAGATGCATAATTCTTCTGTGGAACAGGAGCTAAATGAAGTTACAAAAGTAATATACTATGAAGAGTGTAAGGCAGTCAAGTTAGTACAATCAAGGTTTATAAAAGGAACACAATACAGCAAGGAATAGCCCACAGTAGGTTTCAAGCCGCCAAACACAAAGCCTTGCAAATTCCAAATGGATTCATTTCCAAGCACACACAAGTACATAGTGCCCATAAAGTCAGCTTGTACCGAGCTGGAACTGCTTTGTGTAACTTTCTAAAGCTGACTTACACTACATTTACAAATCTGAAGTTGTAATAATCAAATTAAAAGGTCTATGCCATTTTAATGTTTTTTTTTCACCTTGTACCTATCAGTTTTCATTTAGCACAAATCTAATTTCAAGGCTCTCCAGACAACATTAGTACTGTTCCCTTAGAATCCCCTGCCTAAGAGATCACCCACCCTTGTGTGACCCTGCTCATGCATTATGGACTCAGACTGAGGTTTTGGGGGATGTTTTGTTGTGGGTTATGGTTTGGTTTTTTTCAACAAGCAAAACTCAACTGTTTATGGTATCTTTCAGTGTAGTAAATGAGCAACTTAAGAACTAGCCTCTTTTCATAGTTAGAAAAACATATAGTATGTGTTTATATATAACCAAATGTACTGTGCATATATATATCCAGAGATATTCACCATATTGTTGACACCAGAGTGCTAAACATACATCAACATGAGCACTATTTCCAATACTCACTATTATTACTATTCCTGAAAGAGTTACTACATGCATTTTCCCCATCCATTTACAGGACAGTAAGATACACGAACACAACTGTTCTGTTTTTCCAATGTTAAAGAATTGCTCCTGAAAAGCATGCATGGGTTTGAATAAAAAGCAATTAAGACCACACAAAAGTTACTTTGTGGCTTTAAACTCACTAAAACTAAGTTTACTTTCAGTGGATGCTCCACTTACTTTAAATCATTTAAACACAAAAGGGAAAACTTTCAAGTGCTAGAACAACCATACAACTGATAGACTAGACTAAGTAAGTTCTTATTTAAAAAAAATACCATCACTGCACAGCCACAAGGCAGACTTTCATTTTTGGCAACCTGTATGCAGACCATTTATACTGTCAACACTTGTAATTTAACAGTTAAGAGACCCTCTCAGCAAGGAACTATACTGCTTTCTTCATTATGACACAGACCTCCTCAGTCTTTAAATACACACAATTTAAAAAAAAAAATGTATTTATGACTGCTTTCAAAGAAAGGCTTCATAAAGTTCTATTTTTTTGTCAGTATATGTAAAGGCTGGCACTTGGGTAACAAAGATTATCTGGACCTGTAAAAGGATGTGTTATATTCAATAAATATTCGAGGTTAATGTTTCATAAACATTCACACAGAACCTTACCAAGGGTAACAGTATTCTGGTTCATATTCATGCTTCACTGACAGCCTTTACCCATCCCTGTTTTCCATTTTCACAAGGAGAAAACCAAACACATCCCTGTAAAGTATGGAAACCCCGTTTTATGGCTAAGAATCCAAGAAACAAGGCGAGGAGGAGATCATGGAGTGAAAAATGTTAATTGACTTCCCCCTTGTAGGATCTTAGTCATAATGCTTCATAAAAATCTTTACTGACCCACACAGTCTTCAACCAATTAATCTTTTTAGTATAGTAGGTTTTGAAAAGGGCCAGCAATACTCATTGGGAACAGTACCATTAACATTGCATTCAAAAAAAGAAAACATTGGAAACCATATCCTTGCCCTCCTACTCTGATGATATGCTCTAGTATTAGCCAATGTGTGGTAATACAAAAAGAGTCTTGTAGTGATGTAAAAGGCAATGAAGACATCTATAGAATAATGTTCATGCGCAGCCAAAATGAAGAAGATTCCAAAGAGATTCAGGACCCAGGACAAGGTGTGCAAGAAGTTCCAGCTCCTTGGTGTATCTAGGAAAAAACAGAAAGTGATTAACCTTGACTGTCTCAAAATGCAGGCCTAGACATTCCCAGTTTTTATACAGATTTTTCATCCAAAAATGAGATAAAGTTACTCTCTTCATTCAGGAATATTGTATACAGGTCCAATAAATCCAACAAAAGCAACCACACAAGTTATATATGTCTATCAGTTCATGACTTCATTTACAAATGCATTTCAGGATTAACAAGAACATCCTTAAATGGTTCAACACCCTGCAAAGCAGAATTCTTTGCTCAACCAACTTCTTTGAATGAAAATTACATATTTTTTATGTTATAAGGAGGAAGATGTAATGAAAGCAACATTACTGTCATTGCAGTCATTACATCACAGTTGAACTCAAACTAATTATCTTTGCTTGCTATGATATGTATCAAATCTCTGCTGGTGTTTACAGAAGGGTACTGCTGTTTCCTATATTCTCACTCCTTACAGGGTTTAGTGTTTGGCTTTATGGATTATACTGAAGTACAGAAACCTCAGCAGGTATTTTGGCTGACAGGAGTCAGCAGCACATACCTAGGGAAAAGAACAGCAACAGACAATCCTAAGTATCTACCCAAGTATTTTCCACTAGCAAGCCAGAAAGGCTTTCTAATTTCTTGGCTCACATGGTCATTGAAAAGTGCCTTATTCATCCCCCCATTCAAGGAGGTGGTGTTCCTTTCCTCGCTGTGACTTGACTGCCACAAACCTGAGAAAGCACAGCAATCTGAATTTGTATTTGTTTGCTTAAATGCTACAATTCAAACTTTTTGAGAAGGTCAAGGAGCAGATATTCTTAATACTTAAGGACTTTCAAATGTTTACACTCTCGCACCTCTGTACATACTCTTAAGGACAGTTGAGTATTGACACACTGTACTCACATTCTGTGACAAAAAAGTTGAGCATGGTCAGGACGACAGTGTGACCACTGAACATATAATCTCCACATGTATGTACTCCAGTCAGAGTCATTCCAAAGCCACTCCATATTGCAAATGCCCGCTGGAGTTTTGCCCAAACATTGCCATACAACTGAAAAACAGTGATATTAACTTTTACTAAGTTCCAACCACGCTGCCCAAACAGTATGTCCCTAAATTTAGCTGTACTGCACTATGTTTAATACCATTTATCATGTTGTGTCTTTCATTAAAATGGTTAGCACATCTTTGGATTTCACTGAGGCAATGAGTCACATTAGTAACTACAATTACTAACTGTATTCATCATACCTCTTATGAATACTGGAATTTAGAGCGATTTACCTAAGTGATTTACCCACAGAGGCTGCCACCTTTTTTTGAATGTGTTTAGTTTCCCATCT
Source organism: Bombycilla garrulus (assembly GCA_013400315.1). Taxonomy (NCBI): domain Eukaryota; kingdom Metazoa; phylum Chordata; class Aves; order Passeriformes; family Bombycillidae; genus Bombycilla; species Bombycilla garrulus. The sequence goes on from VXBU01012387.1 coordinate 585,167, forward strand.
GTGTCATTATCAAGCTTTCTATTTGTTCAGCTCAAACCTCTCTGAACTAAAAGTTAGAATGAAACCATAAAATCCCATGTTCTAAGGACTATCCCTTATGAGAAGGGGTGAAATACTAACAGTTTGTTGGGGTTTTTTACCAAACCATGCAACCAACAAGACAAAGAAGCAATTACTTCCCTTTCAGTTTTTCTTCATGAAGTTAGTAGCTTAAGTGCACACACCTCTTTGACTTACTGTCTCTGTTTTACAGTGTGAAACATTCTGAACACCCTTCCCCAAATAACCATATACTCTCCAGAGTGGCAAGTGCTTCTAAGACCCCTAGATGTTCATCTGCCTACAGTAATTAATGCAAAGGCAAGGAAACAGGAGAGAAACATGATGTTCTTGAAAAACCCACATCGAACACTATGGTCGCAACAATCTTAATCACACCTTAAGTACTTTTTTACAAAGGGAAACAGGAAAAATAATTTAAAGCATTAAAGTTGTTACCTTTCCAGTACACTGCAAGTGCTGTCCTGGCACGGAGAGTGAGGTAACAAACATTGTAATGCAACGTAAGAGAAATACTGTCCCCATGAGGCTGCACAGCCTGCGCAGAAGTATAGATCTGGGAAAAGTACACAAGAACTGAGATCAGAAAGTTATAATAAAAACATTTCACTTCACCCCAACTTAATCCCATTAGTGCTGCCATCATCACTGCAAGTTTCACAACAAATTTTTTTTTTCAATTAAGTAATACTGTAAAAATATGGTTCCACATGACAGGGTGAGATATTGTAGCAAGCTTACTATCACCAAAAAGTACAGCTCCAGCTCTGCAGCTACTCTTGTGCTAGCTTTGGCACTCACACCTTCTGTTGTCAAACTGATAAAAATCAATGAACCAGTGAAAATTTAACTTAAAATACGCATGCACACAAAAGCACTTTCTGTCCCTCTGTGAAAGCAAACTGCCAGGCTGGCTCAGACAACCTGTAGCACTTCCTTATATACAAAACTGTTACAGCATGAGTGTATATACTGACAACTCTCTGAAATACCTATGTTCTGAACAAAATTACTTATAAATACGGTAAAAAAGTAAATTTAGATTACTCCTTTCAAGAATTCACAAGCAATCACTCTTGACTAAATCCTCCCTAACCCACTTTAACAGAGTCATACTAGGAGTTGACAAGATTCTTATGGAATGGAAATTCTTAAACAATCATCATAAATTCTTGTTGTGGTCTTTTCTCTGCATCCAAGTACCAGTTAATTTGGATTTTGTAAAATCTACCTGTGTTTGTGAAGCAGAAGAACCAAGAGCCAAATGTAGCAAAGAATTACACCACATACTTCAGTCATAGCAAAAGCCCATGGTATCCTAGGGACACTAAAAAAAAAAGGACAAAGCAAGCAAGTTAACACAAAGGCCTAATTTTTTCCTAGTCTTAGTATTGAAAATAAAGGCATGTGAGGTTCTGACTTCAAAACTAATTTGCATTCATCTGACAATAGTATAAACTACAGCCAAAAATACTTTTGTTAGACGGAATGAAACAGAATTTGAAACATATTTAGTTATGTTATCTCCTTCCTAATAATGTGCTTCCAGTTTACACAGAATTCACTAAGTCAGGGAAAATCTCTAGTATGTTCTCTTGATGTATACCTGACTTACTAACAGGATGTGTTCCTCTACTTTGTTTCACAACAACCTTTTTCATTCTGACAAAAAACTTTCATCATGTCAATTATGCTGCTTAGGCTTGCAAGAATGCAATGTCAATGCAATGAATTAAATGCTGCAATGCCAAACACTTGTAACGAAGCAGAACTGCACAGAAAAGTATCAGGGAAAATAAAAACTGTTTTCAAAACTTCAGTGATAATCACTACATGAAAACCTTTCAGCCTTCCCCGTCAAAAAATCTAAGATATTCTTGTGCACATAAGGCACTGGTAACAATTTCCACTCTTCAGTCACCAAAATACAGATCAACACATTTCAAGAGAGGCTGCTTCTCATAGTTTTGTGCTCCCCCCGATACAAAGGGATAGCAAAATGCCTCTCAAACATGAGCTTTGTAGTAATCCCCTCTCATTGTTTTGTGAGCTGCAGCTTTCTGGCCTCCCCTATCCTCCTGTACACTGAATACCAGGGGAGCACCCGGGAACAAAATCCAGTAATGCCACAGCTCCTGTTCTCTCTCCTCTCCCATTCTGCTGGATGTGGTCTGTCCTTGATGAGTTAGACATAAATTTATGGGGGATACTGCACACTTACTCAAAAAATTAGAGACTTACTGACTTCTTGAAAGCCATTAATGAAAATGGAAATTACTGGCAGGAACAGGAAGATCACAAGGGCTGAAATTTTTAACAGTTTAGCTCATCTTTTAAAACTCTTAAAGCAGTTAAGCTCTCCACGGTGCAAGCGTACTTTCTCAAAGGGAACATTTATCCTCTATTAAACCTGTTGTCAATTACTAGAATTTGACTTTTGCCATTGTGTCTCTGCCTGAAGTGAAATATTTTCTTTAAAAGAATGAAGAGGCACTGCATAGCTCACAACAGTGGTTTAATAACCTGTTAAAAGAGATGCTGGTCTTTGCATTCTACTTCAAGAGTTCTAAACTATCTTCTTAAGCTGACAGTGGGAAGACAATAAAAATACAGTACCAATGCTGTTCCCTTTCAATTTCCTTGCTCACTCACAGACCAAATAAGCTTCATATCAGGAACTGAATTTCAGAAAATACTCATGGCTGTAGAAAATACACATATCTATGCCAGCTGACCATCATGCTTTTTACTAGAATGCGAGGTTGAACAAAATAATTACTGTGTTGTAGTGAGTTTAGGATGTAAAAATAAACTAGGTAGAACAACATCTCAATTTCTTTTCCCCTAAAACTAAATCTCTGCATCTAACTGATGTACATTTCTATCTTAGCAGATGGATTTACTGGACTCCTATTACTATTTTGCAGAGGCAAAATAAAACAAAATAAAGCTTTCTAAAGCAAATGAAACTTTCTTCTAGAGCACATGAAACTTTGAAAACAGAGAAAAGACAGCCTGTATTTTAACAATCATGTTACTGTTTTGTTTAGAAAGAAAATTTCTTACCTATCTAGAAATATGTCTGGCAGAGGTGGATATGTTTGCATGTCAGGTACTCGCTCGTGTACTATCACCATAACAAACGATGTAAAGCCAAACACTATGAAGACATACACACAACTTAAAACTGTCTTCCAGTACTCTGGGTCCAGTCTTCTCGTGGCATGTTTGTTTTTTCCATTTGCATATTGATACTGATCACCATTCAAGTCAGTAAGCGGTCCATCGTAGTCCCGAGGTACTTCACCATTACAGAACCAATCTGCCCCCTGCAGTGACCCAGCTGGGCACACGGTGCCAGCATGACTGTCACAGGTGTAACCCAGCTCCTCCAGGACATCGATATGCTGCTTCTGCAGTTTGCGTATGGACAGCATCAACCTCTTGATATCCCCCAAGATCTTGATTTCCAGGGGAGGGGACCGCAAGTCGTACTCAGTAAGTGTCAGCAGGGTAATTCCATCGAGCCTGTGTCTGTTGCACAAAAGATCCACGTATTCACAGAATCCTTCCTCCTTCAGCCACTTGGCCACGGTCTTGGTCGTCCAACGTCGAATGCACAGCTGGTTACTGCCTGCCATCCTGCCCCTTTATCTGCCAGCCACACTGACCTGCTGCATGTTCGAGAGACAACACCAGAGTGTTTAACACAGGTCACTGAAATGCCACTGTCTGTTCTGCAATTTTAGATGCTTAATTAGCCCAAGACATTTTACACATGAGATAGCTAAAATACAGACCTAATTTCTAAGGTAATTAATATAAAAAAATGCCCTTTTTTTGTTCAAGAAAAACTAAATTAAGATTATCTCATTTGCTACTAAATAGAAATTCAAAGTTTCCAAGAAGCAGAATATTTCCTATATGTATCCACTATACTGTTTTAATTTTGTTATAAATAAATAAATAAATCCTGCTTTGTTAATTACATTAGGCAACAAAAATCAAATACTACTCTTTAAATACCAGCTTAATCATTAGACTTTTCCACTGTTTGCAGTTCATCAACTACACAAGGAAGTATAGCCAGCAAACACACAAAACTGAATCAAAGCTGAAATAATACATTTCAATACAGCCCAATATATCCCACTGTTTTAAAATACATACTGAAGCTTTGATGACATGACATTCCCCCACTCCTTCCAAGTAAACCTGCATCTAGATACCTGCAACAGTACTGAGCTGAAGCATCTTCGTTGCATGTTGATGGTACAACCACTGTATTTCTATCTTTCTTTGATCTCACTAATTAAGATAGATACTTACTGAATTCAGAATCCTTTAAAATACACAGCTTTCAAAAATAACATTACTAGAAATGAAACATTGGCTTAAGCTTCAAAGCATTTTTAAAATTGATGTGGTAGTAGATAACAGTAAGACACCAAAACAAGAAGAGATGTATTCTCTTCATACAGACTTCTCAATAATTGTGTTCCTGACTCTAGAATATTGCCTGAAGGAAAGAGACAGCTCAGCTCAGCTCAGCAACATTTTAGTCACATGGTGGTGACAAGTCACCAGAACAACAATCAGGAAAAAAGTTAACTATAGGACATTTTGTGGAACACAGGATAAAACTCTGAAAGGCTACCAGTGAAGTAAAAGTACTAAAACATTTATGCAATATTGAAGGCTCACAGCAGTAGAGAACGGATTTGTGCATAATTTATATTTGGTGGCTCACGTACAGCTACCATCTAAGAAACAGCTACAATTTCACAGCTCTTTTGTACTCGAAAAAACAGTCTAATGAACTAAAATGCTTCAATCATGCCAACAAAATCTCAGAAAACACAAGGCAGTACAATACACTACTGCCACATACATCATTCAAGGCTTTCAAAATGAAAGCAAGGAAACAGTACATTAATCTATTATTTAGCTTCCGTCTGTAGTAAACTTGTACTCAAACCCATCATGAATATTCAGCACAGTTCTGCATCTTTTTCAGGGGCACAGCTCTTCCAAAAACAGAACCTATTTTCTATTCACTTCTTTTTTTTTAAGCAGGACAGTACCTATTGTGCTCTTAATATAATTATTGGATGCAACTTTTTCTTCTGGCTTTCATCTAACAGAACCACAAGCTATTTTATACTATATCAGAGAAGATTCAATTTGCCAAATGAGATTTCCCAGCAGTGCAAAAGTAATATTTTAGAAGAAAAATGAGCACACAAATCACACTTACCCTTCTAAAATAATTAAGGGCATGATACTTCTGAAGATATTCTCTCAGGAGTTGACTGTATATTAACAATATGTACTTAATTAATTGTTAAAATTTCTCAATACCTCATATACAGTCAATAAGTATATAAGCTTTAATATCTTGATTTAAATAGTTGCCCAAAAAAACCAACCAAACAAAAAAGCATGAAAAAACTACTAGAATATCTGCATGTACTATATGCTTCCTTTTCCATATAAAAGAATATTTTCTCATTTTTATCTTACTCTTTTTGAAAGTGTAGCTCAAAAATAACTGCAATATCTATTTTGGTCACAGCTAATAAAATAAATTATGACATTTAATTTTCAACTAATCATCAGTTAATTGGTCTTTTTCGTGCTACATATTTTTACTTTACTCCAGGGTTGCTGTATAATCCCTGGTGGCAGTAAGAGTCATTTAGTCACTCACTCATTCCCACTCATTGCTCCCAGCCCACTCCCCCTGCAGTGGGATGGAAGGGAGAACTGTAAAAAGGTAAACCCAAGGGGTTGAGATAGGAACAGTTTAATAATGGTAATAAAGTAAAATACAGTAATAATAACAGTGAAAATAACAAAAAGAGATTAAAAACAACACCCAAGAAAGACAAGTGATGCACAATACAAGCACTCAGCACTGCTGACCTTTGTCCAGCCAGTTCCCCAGCAGTGGTCGGTGCCCCCAGCCAACCTCCCCCCTCCATTTATAAACCCAGCAGGGCATTCCAGGGTATAGAATATTCCTTTGGCCAGTTCCAGGTCAGCTGTCCTGGTTGTCTCTACCAGCTTCTTCTGCCCCTCCTCACTGGCAGAGCAGGGATAACCAAAAACTACTTGACTTAGGGTCAGCACCACTGAGCAACAACTAAAACAGAAGTGTATTATCCACACTGGTCTTATACTAAATCCAAAACATTCAGAAAAATAAACAAACTTGAAATGCTTATCTGAACTTCCAGCTTTCTTTACTCAGAAATACAGATGAAATACTGAAAAAAGTTGTTAATCACAGTGAGTTTTATAACATAGTAATAATCACGAGTTTTCTAACAGCAGTGAATGTAAACTCACCATCACAAATACATTCCAACTTACTGATAGTCTTCTAACCAAAGCAACTTCTGGGGACAAAGGCAGGAAATTGTTCCTAACCTAAGAGAATTCTATTTATTTGTCACAAGTCAAGTAGCCTAACAGCAGCCCAGGCTTCCTTCATCTTGCATTGCTGGAATAAAAATCAACTCTTACCAAATGTGCAATAAAAGTAACTTTACAACACAGAATGAGCACACCCATCAAAGGTCACTATGGGCTGGACCTGGGAGAAAGTCTACATTAACCTCAAGATGCAACTGATAGGACCTGCCCTGTTTTTAAACACTGCCAGAAACAAGACACTTAACCAACTGGAAAGGACAAAGAAATGACCACAAAACACAAATTTAAAACATTACACAGAACAGGTAGCTAATTTCATCTCAAGAGCAAATCAGTTAAACTCATTTTTTTATGACAAAGCAACTTCTTAAACCCTGAAACTGCCTTCCCTTTCAGACTACTCAGCTGCTGACACTTCTGTGGTTTAAAGGGTAAAAGGCACTTTCCCCAATAATTGTAACACCTGGAATGCAGTACAGACCCCTGTGTGCAGCTGCTCCAGTTCATTTTTGAAGCTGAACAACGCTGCATAACTTTTATAGCACTAGACTGCTATGTAAGAATAACACAGCAGAGACCAAGTCCCCTAGATAAACACACCTGTCTTCTGGAAGGAAACAGCTCTGGTAACTACTTTGCCTTCCATGTTACTAGTTTTATCTCTGAAACCAAATAATGGGTAACATTATTTAATGATGAATAACACACATGAGTAATACAAAGCAAGCACAGACTTAAGCGTCAGAGGACAAATATACTTTTTATCCAACATCAGCAATGTATGTAGCTAGTTGGTTGATTTTTTTTCTGGTACTGTGACTTAACATTTAGCAAGCTTGTCAACAGTATGTACTGTGTGTCCCATTTCTTGCACCAGCCTTTCAATTTAACAGCAAAAACATAAATGCCTATGTGTAAGTATATACTTTTTTAAAAAGAAAAACATTACTTCGTGAGCCATAAACATTGCTACAATTTGGTTGTGGCATTTTAAGAAATAAGATGCCTCTGAGAGGCTGAGTATACCCTAACTGGCAGCAAAATTTCCTAGATGTATATATAGAGAAAATTAACCTCCCTCAACATGATTGTCCACGATTCTATCATGTTCCCATCTACTGAACTGCTGCCAGTCAATCATTAATTCCCTAACTTTGCTAGCTTACAGACTTTGAGACTGTATGTTGAGGTAAATATGTGGGAAGTTGAACCTGCTTAACACTACTCTATACAAGGAAAAGCAGCATTAATATCATAGTAATATTAAGCTGCAAACTTGTTGAACAGAGTCATAGCTGAAGGGTTAAAGAACCTAGTTAGGTCTGCAGCAGTTAGCAGAGTGCTGACTGGTTTTGCTTATTCCAGACACACATACAGAATCTCTACTAGCACCATTATTGCTTTACCACCTGCCCTCAGGTACCTGGGAGAGCACTGCCCCTTGCTTTTTTCCCCTCTAGATTCAACTCCCACTATCCTTGAGAGGAATTTCAGGAAGGATGCTGAAGAAATATCAGATCTCAAGTGATTTAACCTACATTTCTGTGTGAAGGTTTCAAGCTGCAGTTTAAATACAGACCATCCCAACTCAGCCCCCCTAAGTCTGTTGGCTTAGGAGCACATCCGACACCTCAGGGGAGAGAAGCTGTTCCCTACAAAGGCTGCTACTTCGCCCATGTGGACAAGGCCCATGTTGGTGGCCTTGGCTTCCCAGCACAAAAAAGTTACACAAAAACATGTTCTGAGCCAGCCTGCAATAATAAGGCTACTGTCACACACCAACTTAGTAATGCTGTGCTGGAAAAAGAACACACAGCATTGCCTTGTTATGCGGCACAAGGCTCAGCTACTCTGCTGACTCTGACTTACATGAGAAGCTTGTCACCTGTTCTTCCTGGAAACTCTAAATTCTTCAGTGCTTATTTAAAGCAAATAGCACCAAAGATTTCACTGCCATTTAACATACAGTGACTTAGTCCTTACCTACTAAATGCCACCAGACACATGTAATACGGTAGGTATCTTGTAAGCAGAAGGAAAAAAAGAACACATGCAAAAACAATACATGATTTTTCATGAATTTTTAAGTACAATGGCTACCATACTACATATAAAATTGATCAAACTCAGCATAATGCCCACCATGAGACAAAAAAATGTATTTTCCTGAAGCAAGAATATAATAATTTCAAATGCATAAACACTGCTGTAAAACTTGCATTGAGTTTTAATTTGTGACTTTGGTATCATAAGTGAGATGATCAGCAAGTAGCTTAACTGTACTCAAAGGTCTTGGTGCTATGTATGAAGGTAAGATAAGAAATCTCAAAGTAACAGTAGTTTAGTCTTAGGTTTTAGCCATCAGGGAAGATGAGCTTTTTGAGAATTATTTACTGAAGTGCAGCTTGTGGATCAAATATTAGCTTTATATTTTTAGCAGACTCTTTCTATCGAGACACCTCCATACAAGACTGACAGCAGCTACTACAGAAAGTTCTGAAAGTTAAACATGTTTTTTTTGTTACATTTATATTGCAACAAAATTAACAGAATACATACTGTTCCCTGACTCTTATACCTCATTAAGCCAAACACATGGTACTATACTCAAGTGAACACTAAGAGCAGCTCAACCCCTAATCTACTAAACAGCTAAAACCAAATTTTTATCCTACTGCCATAATTCAAGGCACACACAAGTGATTTTTACACAAGTACTTGACTGACCAAGTACTCCACCACTTATCTTAGGATGCCATTCACAGTATTTCATTACTATTTGACTAAGTTCTTGAACATTTTACATGCTAAGTATGAGGTGTCAAGTATTTTTCTTCTGGTTTCAAGTAGTATATCCCTCCTGTAAAAGAATGTTGGCTGCTCTTTATCCCTATACAACTTAGGAGTAACGACTCAAGTTTCTTTCTCCCCTCTTCTTCCCACACCCTCATCTTACAATGGAAACAGGGGAGGACATGGAAAAACTCTTCATCCAAATTGGTCCAAACCAGAACAATATCTGAAGTGAAACTGTGTTTTGTCTTACTGTCTACAACCATTTACAATCTGATCTTTCTGGTCTAGTGAAAATCTAATAGCCTTCCTCATTTTAGATGCATTAAATTAAGTAAGAAATAAAAAAACTTCTAAAAGGTATGTGATTATGAAACAAACATATAATTAGTGGTTAGTGGATCTCAACCAGCTAAGAGGGCTGCAAAAGCAAGCTCTATACGAAGAAAAGCAATACTATGGAACCCAAAAGAGTACAATTCCTAGGCCAACCTGTATTTTAATAGTATCCTACTAAAATAAAACCCCAACCAGCCAGCAAAAAGAATATCACATAGACGAGCAAACAAGGTAATTTAAAATTATTGTGCTTTACAAATCTACAGAACATTTCCTTCACATTTAAGCAGTACTTACACAACAAAAACTTACAAAACTTCCCAAAGTTCCTTTCACTTGGTATAAAAATCACTTCACACTAATCCTGCAGCTTAGTTCCATCTTTCTTCTACATCACTGAAAGCAAAAGGAAGAAAGAAACACAAGCATTCCTTACCTCTGATATCCAGCAAGAGGTACCCCCTACCAAACAGGAGGGGCACTTAAATGCCAGGAAATGTCTTCTGAGCTCCTGCCACTCCAGAGCACAGCATGATCAGCTGCTCTGTGGAAGTGGCACAGACACTGTGTCCAGCTGCACAAGGGAGCTCTGTGGAAACAGAGCAGACCTTAGACAAGTGGAATCTTCCATCAAATCATCTTACAACACGGAATGAGTGTTGCACATACAAAATTTTTATAAAATTAATTTTGCAAACTGAAGCCTCAAATACAAAACCATGAGACCACTTCAACTTACTACAAATGTTAACACTAATACTACCTCTACCACTCATCCTCCTCTTCCATTAACTTAGGGAGCTGGAAAAACCTACCTTTTTGAGGTGTTGGGGTTTTTTTAAGAGCAATCAGCAATGACCAAGTGAATGGTCTGAGGGCACGTTACGTATCAGTAATATAGATTTTAGAGACTGAGTGGATAATAGTTCCAGTAGCTCCAACTTCCCTACACTCAGGCCCTAAACTTGCACAAACACTCTCCCTTACAGGCAGACCCCAGCATTTGACCCTGAAACTCGAAGAGCAAACATGCAAACCAGTAACAGCACTGTTCCAAGTTGCCTTGTTAATCAAATCCTACACACTCAAAAGCATCTTTATTCAAAACGGAACAGTCTGTCCTCAGAAAACACACCAATTTTACTGACAAAAATAACAGGAGTATCTATTTGGACTCGGTACAACCGTTTGGTTATCTGACCGTGAGACTTACACAAAGCATCATTTCTGGGAACGATCTGTTTGCTGCGGAGGCTGACGCGGGAATCAGACACCACATGGGTCCCGTCCGCCCCCGGGCCCCACAACAAACCGCACAGTGCCAGCAGGCCCCGACCCCCCCGGTGCCAGCCCCGAGCTCGCTCGGTACCGGTCCTACCCCCTCATACGCCTCTCCTAACGAGGCTGACGAAGTTCAGCCCGAAAGCGGCACAGCCGGGCACAAGGGCTGACCCCTCCAGCCCGAGCACCGCCGCCGACATCGCCGCAGCGCCCGGAGCCGGCGCTACCGGCCCGGGCGCTCACGCTCGGCAGGGATGGGATGTGCCGGGCCGAGCGCGGTAAGTACAGCGGAGCGGNACCCCGCAGCTCGCCCCGCCTCACCTGCCGCCGAGTGGCGGTGCCGCCGCGCCGGCTGCGGCCGCTGCGGCAGCGGCTGCTCCGCGCTCTCCCTCTGCCTCCGGCCGTGCCTCTCCTCGGCGGCGGCGGCGGCCACCGCCACCCCCCATCCCCCGTCCGGAAGCGGCGGCGGCGGCGCCGGCGGAAGGGGCGGGACGGGGCGGAAAGACAGCGCCCCTGCCAGGAGGGGCTTCGGCTGTGCGAGGGGCTTGGAATCAGTGGATCGGCAGCTATTCCNAAAAAACTTCTAAAAGGTATGTGATTATGAAACAAACATATAATTAGTGGTTAGTGGATCTCAACCAGCTAAGAGGGCTGCAAAAGCAAGCTCTATACGAAGAAAAGCAATACTATGGAACCCAAAAGAGTACAATTCCTAGGCCAACCTGTATTTTAATAGTATCCTACTAAAATAAAACCCCAACCAGCCAGCAAAAAGAATATCACATAGACGAGCAAACAAGGTAATTTAAAATTATTGTGCTTTACAAATCTACAGAACATTTCCTTCACATTTAAGCAGTACTTACACAACAAAAACTTACAAAACTTCCCAAAGTTCCTTTCACTTGGTATAAAAATCACTTCACACTAATCCTGCAGCTTAGTTCCATCTTTCTTCTACATCACTGAAAGCAAAAGGAAGAAAGAAACACAAGCATTCCTTACCTCTGATATCCAGCAAGAGGTACCCCCTACCAAACAGGAGGGGCACTTAAATGCCAGGAAATGTCTTCTGAGCTCCTGCCACTCCAGAGCACAGCATGATCAGCTGCTCTGTGGAAGTGGCACAGACACTGTGTCCAGCTGCACAAGGGAGCTCTGTGGAAACAGAGCAGACCTTAGACAAGTGGAATCTTCCATCAAATCATCTTACAACACGGAATGAGTGTTGCACATACAAAATTTTTATAAAATTAATTTTGCAAACTGAAGCCTCAAATACAAAACCATGAGACCACTTCAACTTACTACAAATGTTAACACTAATACTACCTCTACCACTCATCCTCCTCTTCCATTAACTTAGGGAGCTGGAAAAACCTACCTTTTTGAGGTGTTGGGGTTTTTTTAAGAGCAATCAGCAATGACCAAGTGAATGGTCTGAGGGCACGTTACGTATCAGTAATATAGATTTTAGAGACTGAGTGGATAATAGTTCCAGTAGCTCCAACTTCCCTACACTCAGGCCCTAAACTTGCACAAACACTCTCCCTTACAGGCAGACCCCAGCATTTGACCCTGAAACTCGAAGAGCAAACATGCAAACCAGTAACAGCACTGTTCCAAGTTGCCTTGTTAATCAAATCCTACACACTCAAAAGCATCTTTATTCAAAACGGAACAGTCTGTCCTCAGAAAACACACCAATTTTACTGACAAAAATAACAGGAGTATCTATTTGGACTCGGTACAACCGTTTGGTTATCTGACCGTGAGACTTACACAAAGCATCATTTCTGGGAACGATCTGTTTGCTGCGGAGGCTGACGCGGGAATCAGACACCACATGGGTCCCGTCCGCCCCCGGGCCCCACAACAAACCGCACAGTGCCAGCAGGCCCCGACCCCCCCGGTGCCAGCCCCGAGCTCGCTCGGTACCGGTCCTACCCCCTCATACGCCTCTCCTAACGAGGCTGACGAAGTTCAGCCCGAAAGCGGCACAGCCGGGCACAAGGGCTGACCCCTCCAGCCCGAGCACCGCCGCCGACATCGCCGCAGCGCCCGGAGCCGGCGCTACCGGCCCGGGCGCTCACGCTCGGCAGGGATGGGATGTGCCGGGCCGAGCGCGGTAAGTACAGCGGAGCGGATTGCAGCGCGGACACGCAGCACAGGAGGCTCGTCTTTCCCCCCCGCAGGCGAAGCTACTCTCCTCCTGCACAGCCTCTGCGGCGGGGCAGCCCTTTTTCCCCCGAGACCCGCGGGGCCCGCCCGCACCCTGGGGGCTCACGCCGCAGCGGGGGCAGCGACGGGGCCCCGGCGGACTCCCACCTGCGGGCGGCCCCGGGGGAAGGAAGGGTCCCCGGTCAGGGCCTCNTCAAAGCACATACCAGGACAAAATAACAGAGGAAACTTACGGGACCCTCATACTGTCAGGCCCCATAACAGGGAGTCATTACAAAACATTTCAGTTGCACCATTATTCTTTACTAATGTCTCAAAAAAAATAAAACTGTCTGTCAGCACTTGGCTGACAGCACTCAGTCATTTATGCACGGGGATCCAAAGCACAGATGTGAA
>VXBU01012387.1:598776-634028 GCA_013400315.1 Bombycilla garrulus
AGACAAATTGGAAGCAAATTGCTCCAGAAATAAAATTTATTTTGGTTACTGTCTGGGGTAGCAACAGTTTGTTTGAGGAAAACGACTGTTTGAGGAAGAGTCAGAATTTGTTTTGTTGATGATGTAATTACTATGAGGTCCGAAATAAATTTATTGTCAGCAACTTCTCTTGTGGAGAGANAAAGCACAGATGTGAACAGCACACATGACTTACGAAAGCTTCAGCAAGGGAATGTAACTTCGGGAGCTCCATAACCTACAAATAATGCAGATGGAGGGGATAGAAGGAGACAGACAAATTGGAAGCAAATTGCTCCAGAAATAAATTTATTTTGGTTACTGTCTGGGGTAGCAACAGTTTGTTTGAGGAAAACGACTGTTTGAGGAAGAGTCAGAATTTGTTTTGTTGATGATGTAATTACTATGAGGTCCGAAATAAATCTAAGTTGTAGCTTTAGCTGAAATACAAATGAGGTGCCAGTGTAGGTCCATGAAGTTAATGACACTGCCTTTTCCGAGAAAGTGGCCTTGAGATCTTTCGAAAGAAAAAAAAAAAANAGTTCAAAGTCCCTCAACTTCCTTCCAAGGGAGACAGCCTGGCTGGTTATGACACTAATTTATTGTCAGACACATTTCTCTTTTTTTGAAGTTACTGTCAAAGAGGGTTATGTTTGTATGCCTTTGGCTGGATTGATATAGTATATTGTATATATTTGGCTGGAATACATCTTACCTAGGCAGTAATGAGGGGTGGATAAAAAAAAAAAGAAAAAAAAAAAAAAGAAAATCTATTGCAAAGCTTATGTGCTGCTATAGTGAAGCAAGGAAATTTTCCAATTCTCCCTTTCATAGTTCTTAAAAGCTAAAAGTCGAGTTGTCGAGTCATCGAGCAATCCTATGCAAATATGCATTCTTGTACTATCTCAGTTGTAATGGACTGTCTATCTACTGGCTATTCAGAAGAGAGACTGTGAAGAACATCTCTCAGAAGCTGTGAGAATATCTGCTCCTTTCCACAAGCCTTGATACTGGTTCACAGATGCTTGTCTCTACGCAGTCTGTTCTGTCCTGCTTTTGTTTTTTACACTGAATGATCTGTAGTTTCCCAAAATGAGCTGCTGAAGTTGAGGGTGTGTTCCACTTACTTTGCCAGTTTAGCAGCATCTGCAAACAGTGTATGAATCAAGTGCAATTTGAGTCCTCACAATGTTTCCCTTCTTTGCCTTTAAGGCACTAGGTGAAAAACTGACTAATCTGAATTCATCAGTGACAAAGCATAGAACATATACATATAAATCTGAAAAAATCAAATGGACCGTGCCTAACGGATAAGTTAATAAAGCTGGTTGAAAGTTGAGGTCATTTTGCTTACTCCATGTCCACATATTTATATTCCAAAAACCCTAGCCTTTATCTGACAAGGAAAACAAAATTACAGGACAGCAAGGCAACTAAGTTAAACAAGATTTTGTGCTTCTCTATGATGTGCATTCTCTACTGTTTTTGACATGAGTTCTTCTTCACCAACTGACAGTCAATCACAACTTTTTGCACACTTCCAAGTGCCAAGTCGGTACAATTTACAATACATGGCTGCATTTACGTGTATCTGAACAACTGGTTTAAACCAAAAATGTAAAAATAAGCACAAATTAAAATTAAAAATCGATGTAAAACCAACTGGAGCAGGCTACAGAGCTGTGACATCATGGAATAGTCAAGTATGTGTCCTGAAGCTAACTCACCTTTTGGGATCTCGTTCTTTTCATGGGAGGTACCAGGAAACTGCTGCTTTGTTCAGAGTGCTATGGCTTTGTTGTTTTATTTTACACATAAACATGCACTAGGCTTTACCAGCTCACCAGGTTCCAGGAAGGAAACAAAAATTGAAGCAGAACTTTCCTGACCCTGTTTTCCTACATGGTAGCCAAACCAGCAATCCACCTAAAAAATTACATTCCAAATTCAGTCTCCAGACTTTAGAAGTGAGCTGTATTTATATATGCATGTTAATCCAGGACTATCTGAAGTTTACAGGTCCTAGGGTGTGTTATTCCAGCAACAGATTTCCATGCAGGAAACCCCTGGCCAAGAGCTGCACCCTGAGCAAAGGTGAAGAAGACAGACAGACACACGTACAGTGGAGAGCACCCTGACCCTGGCTGTGAAGGCTACTGGGCTGTTTGCAGAAGTGATTTGCCCAGTGACAGGACAAGGAGTAATGGCCATAAGCAAAGACACAAGAAGTTCCACCTCAACGTGGGGAAGAGCTTCTTTATGTTGATTTTGGAAGAGCACTGGAACAGGCTGCCCAGGGAGAGCATGGAGTCTCCTCTGGAGACATTCCAAACACACCTGGATGGTTCCTGTGTCACCTGCTCTAGGTGACCTTGCCTTGGCAGGGAGGTTGGGCTGGATGATCTCCAGAGATCCCTTCCAACCCTAATGAATCTCTGTGAACCTCAGCACTGGAAAAAGGCTTGATGGTCAGTTTCTATCTCAAGTTATCACTGCTAATGACATTTTCCTGCTCTGTCTAATTTCATCATCTAGCAAATATTTTGAAAATTACTAAATAAGCTTACACAGAAAAGTAATAGATCATAATTTAAAACTTGCAACACTTAGATATGTAATAGCTTCTTAGTTGTTGCCCTTCAAAACTGAAAACCTCTTCTCCTTGCTAACATTTGATGTTCTTTAAAAGGGTGAATTATCTAAATAGTTGGTGCTTTATTTAACAGGAATTTCCAATAAACCTCATTCTGTCACTTTGAGTTTTGTCACTTCATGCCATGTGACATGAAGGCATTGATCTAAGTTTGACAGGCAGTGCCACTGCTGACATGTCAGTTTGAGAATTTACGACAAATTATATGCTACAGATATTTTTAAAATAACTGTGGATTGCCAAGGGAAAAAAGTACTTAAAATGTGTAATAACACTGATGCATCTTTAGATTGAAAACAATTTATTCAATTCACACAGTTACATTGATATAATGTTCCAGCTGACACTTAATGCAATAAAAGGAAGGAAATTTATATAGAAAATTCCCAACTAGCTCAAGTTACAATATATTATAGAGCAAAGGAAAATGAGATGTGTTAGTGTAATGGGCTTTTTTTAAGAAAAAGTCATTAAATAATAGCAGTAGCATTTAATAATTTGAAATAATTGATCTCAAATGTTAAGGCCCTCCACAGAAAAAAAAGGGCCTCAGCTGAATGGAGAATTAATTGCTTATGAAAATTCTTCTTCAGCAAAGAATACAACATGGCAAGGGGAATATCTTTCACTAGAACTGCTAATTTATTTAAATAATGTTTTTTCTTTTTCTGGTTTGGGGTGGGGTTTTTGGTAATCTCATTTTTCTACAGTTCAAGTCCTGCCTTAAAATTCTTCATAATCTCTATACTTCAGTTGAAGCATACTTAGGTGAGTTATGTGTGAACTTTGAAGCATCTATTTTATCTTCAAATGTCTTAATTCTGTTCTTCCATTCTAATAAACAGAAGAATAAGAGATTGAATGCCTAAGGACAAATCAAATTAGTGAACCATAATAATTTTTAAGACAGAAAACAAGCTTATTAGAAGAGGATAATAAAGGAAAAAAGAATAAACTCCAGGTTCTCATCAGACAAAATTGTTCCATGTGTTAAAAGTACACTGTTGTAGAGCACCAGAAAACCTTGTCTCACTTACTTAGCATTGCCCAAAATGAACCAGAGTTCAAATATTCCTATTCTTCTTCACTAGTTAACCATCCCAAAAATCAAATCCTGAAAGCAGGCTAACAAGCGAAATGAGAAGAACGCTTTTGCAGGTGGGAATAGTGTATTTATAAAATCCTATCCAACTGAACTGTCATGCTCTAACATTTTCACTGTAAAAGCTGCTTTCTTTCAGGATATGTGAACGGAGTCCGATTTTGGCTCTTTTTTTCAGTAGAGGGATGGCATGACATCAGTTAGAACTGATTTGAGTATTTTCAAGAGAAGAAATAGAAGAGCCACCATGAGTTTCCTGTTTTCAACTGCTGCACATTTTCCTGGCAATGCCATGCCATGTGCTACTAAAGCACTCCATGGCAATTTACGCTGTTGCTACCTAAAACATTATTAGCCAAGGACTGTTTGATTTAGATTATTGCACCAAATACTACCTTCTAAGCAATCACAAAAGCATAGTCTGGTTACAGCGCCTTATGTCGCATGTTCCAAGATCAAACATTCATAATTTCAGCTAAAACAGCAGCTGTTAAATGGTCATATATAATTGCACATAAATATTTGGTTTAGAGCTGCCCAGCATTCAAACAGCCAGGAGAACCTCAAAATGCTTGGAATCTCAAAAGGTGGCTCCCACACAGAGTGCTAAACTTGCCTCTATTCGGTGTGACTGTATCAGTTTGCTGTTTTCTACATCCTTTCTTAGTAGATGTTAAAAGTGCCAGAAAAGAAGCACAGATGTAGAGAGGCAGATCCACCTGAAAGTCAGATCTCTGCCTCCTGACTGTATCAAAGGCAACTCCTGGCTAAAAAAGGTCAGTGACACAGCTTTACCAAAGCCACATTTTCAGACTGTTGAATGTTTAGAAGATGTTAAGTGTGGAATCCCAGAGTTTTGAAGTAGATGTACACATACAAACGTTCAAGGCACACAGGATTTGACAATAATTTCCTGTTTTTCTGTTTGTCACCTTTCATACCACAGATGAACTTCGAATTCTTAGTCATTGCAGTGGGTGGAGAGGCCAATAAAAGTCTCACAGCTGAGAAGGGCTAGACTTAAAACATGAGTTTCACCTTTTTCACAGAACTTGATTAGGAACAAATGGGCTGGGGTTACATTTATAAAAAACTGATAGCAAATCTTCACCTTGAGTCTCCACCCAGAAACCTGAGAAAAGTGAACTAAATTGAACCACTTAACCTGCTCAGTCAGTTAATTTTCCTGATTCATGGGCACACATCAATCAGCTTAAAGCGCACTAGTTTACTAAAACAACAACAGCAAACCCAAGAACAAAACAGAAAAACAAAGTAATGTGTTAAGGGCACATACATAGTGCTTGAAATATAACTTTAGCCACTTTTCCAGTCCTCTCCTCTGCTGGGTCTGGCCAGTGCGTTGCCTCACCCGCGGCAGAGCCTGGCTATCTGTCCCACTACCCCCTCTGCAGCACCGTCACCTTTTAAGTCACAACATATATGGCAGTGGGAAGAAACAAGTCTCTGTATACTGGAAGCTTGGATAGTTTTTTAAACACCACAGATTGTAAGCAATTTCTGCTTCATTAAATATTCTATACAAAGTCAGTTTTCTCTTGTGGCATATGACTTTTGTCCTCTGACGCTTGAAACTATTGCATTATATTATGATGATCTCTCACTGAGTACTCTTAAGCTCAGTTAATTAGTCCAGACTTTAATACCCAGCTTAGAATGTGCATAATATGTCTCTCAATAAAATTAAAGCAAATCCATCATAGTATTCGATGCATATGGAATAAAGGTGGCTCAGACCAAGACTTCCTTCTATACATGACTATTTTTTTCTACAGGGGAAACTCTCAGCAGCAAACATCTCCTCTTGGGTCAGCATCTCTTCTGGACTGCCAGGTTTACAGAGGAAAAGTATCACCATTTCGTTCATTCTGCCTTGTAGCGCCACCACTGGCAATTTTGCAGCCCCCTGCTAGGAGTCATCCTGCAGAAGCACAAGCGCTGCTGAACTTGAAAAGACCCACGAATAACACAATTTGATATTGTGGGTCTCCAATATAGTCTCGCCAGACTTTCCTATATAAACTAACTCAGTAGCTTACAAGTTTCACCTGACAGCCATTATGCTCCCGGCTTTTGTTATCTTTTCAACAGAGGGAGGTATCTGCAATATGTGGCAGGTGTACTGTATTAACCCAGTGAAGGACTGCAATAGAAAATATTAAAAATATAATGTACAGTTATGTCAGATAATTTCACTTGGTGGAAAAAATAGTAGCTTCAAGAAATAAATTTCCCTAGATTATCAGTGACAGGCAAGGCATCATCATCATCCACTTGGTGTTTAACCTCCTGGTGACCGTGTTGGTAGGACCCACTGGTGCATTTCTGACCCTCTCATTGCTATGTTTTAAGCACCCCAGACTAAATGACGGACACTTGTTACTGGGACAGGTTGCTATATTTCCTTAATCAGGCTAGTGATGAATGCCCAGATCTCGCTGACTGCCACAGCTGTGTCGAAGACACGGCCGGGGACAGTCACAGCCAGCGTTAGTGCGTGTCTTGCGGGCAGGGGGCTGTGCCGCATGTGGCTGAGGTCCCCGACACCGGGGCCGCTGCGTGGCAGAACCGTGCGGCTCTGGAGATGAACCCGGAGAAGCAGAGCGGAGCCAGTAAGGACCCAGCAATGCCCGGTTTGGAACCTGCATCTGTTCGAGCGGCTGTGCCGGTCTGGGCAGCGCAGAGGCGAGCGGCCAGCCCTGGGGCGGCCATGCCTGGCTGCCAGCCTGGGCCCGGCACCTGTCCCGGCCCATCTCGCAGCCTCCCCGGGCACCGAGCGGGGCTGGCAGCGCCCCAGGGCCGTTCCTCCGGCCGGCGGCAGCGGCGTCTCGCCCTGGCTCTCAGCATGGCTGGGGCAGAGACGCTGGACACCCAGGACTCTGAAGGCGCTGGGACATGCCCGGAGGATGTCCCCTCCCTCAAGGAAATCGAGCAGCTGCTGAACACTGGGCGGCCCTCTTGCAACCACGTTGATGAAGTTTGGCCTAATCTCTTCTTAGGGGACCTGTAAGTACAGCTTTATGGACACACCTCTGCCATACCTTCTGTTAGTATGCCTCATGGGCGCGGCTTTAGACAGCTCATAGTTTTGCTAATTGCTGTCACTTACATTGCAGACAGGACGATTTCCGAGATAAAATTATGACTAAGCTGGTGTTTCCTTCTCGATTAGCCCTGAGAAGCGAGGCATGGGCTGATTCTCCAGCAGTGGTTTGGGAGATGCAATCTCAGTGCTTTTGCTCTGTGAATATCACTGCACCAATCTTGATTTCTCTCTCTTGATTTCCTTAGAGTAACAGCACACAATAGATTTGTTTTGTGGAAGATGGGTGTTACCCATGTTTTAAACGCTGCCCATGGCACAGCATACAGCCACGGAGGCCAGGACTTTTATGGAGCAACCATTGATTATTATGGTGTACCAGCCCATGACCTGCCAAGCTTTGATATCAGCCAGTTCTTTTTCTCTGCTGCACAATTTATCCACAATGCCTTGAACACGCCAGGAGGTACGGAATTATTGTTGGTGCGATTTTGATGTGAATGAGCAGCCTCACATAACAGCTCCACAAAGCTCAGTGGTGGACAAATCACTGCATGGTGTCCTGCCAGGTGCTGGTCACCTGCACGGTGGGTGGCAGGAGGAGGGAGTGCTGTGCATGTGGAGGTAGCTCGGACTAGGTCTCAAAAAGCTGATGTGACAAAACAGATGAGAGAGAAAATTATTTGGAAGGTAAGGCTCATTCAAAAAGGGAGAAGCAAAAACATGCATTTGAAATGGACACCTACTTCTGAGACCATCTTATTGCAAGAACATTGAATAAAAATACAAATGTCCTCATTTCTGCAATCACTAACTGCATGAAGAGGTTCATATATTGCAGATGAGTTTCTTGTGTGAACAGAGCCTGCAAGGCTGTGCCTCCAAGATTTACTTTTACCTAAGGAGATTTACAGTGAGTTCCAAAAGAAACTGAGTTTCTTGGCAGTGGTGCAATAAAATACGGATTAACCTGTTTTACATAAAATACTGTTTCTTAGCATGAGTAAACTGGCATTAATGGAGCTGTCTCTGTAT
Organism: Bombycilla garrulus; assembly: GCA_013400315.1. Classification (NCBI taxonomy): domain Eukaryota; kingdom Metazoa; phylum Chordata; class Aves; order Passeriformes; family Bombycillidae; genus Bombycilla; species Bombycilla garrulus. Next base: position 606,649 of record VXBU01012387.1, read on the forward strand.
CATAAGTTCTGACTTCAAAATGGAATTACATTTGGGTCAAATTGCCTTATTATGCAATAGTACTAGGCCAGTCATTTTTCTTGGTGGCTAATGTGTCTGCACCATCCATTCAGGCCAGGTTTTAGCATTCTTCCCTGCATAAGCAAGCCTGCTGAAACTAAAGGGTCTTCTTTTCCTCATGGTCAAAACAGAACAGCTTCATTACTCTAAAAGGGTTTTCTTTGATGTACCAGGGTTTCTGAGATCAGGTTGGGGTCTCATGGCATTTCCCATACAAGTGAGTGTAACAATAGCAAATTAGACTAAACTGTTAGCAGTTCATGTGATCTATCAGAAGAGTAAGAAAAACATTTAAATTAAACTTTATCCACTGTAGTGCTTCTGTTGATGGTTGTAATTTTTTTTTTTACCAGCCAAAATATTGGTACATTGTGCAGTTGGAGTAAGCAGATCAGCTTCCCTAGTCCTAGCATATCTCATGATAAATCACCACCTCCCATTAGTTGAAGCCATCAAGACAGTGAAGGAGCATCGATGGATTTCACCCAATCGTGGTTTTCTGAAGCACCTGCGGAACCTGGATGTTCAGCTACGGCAAAGGAAGGACTCCTGATCAGGCAACCCTACCTACATTAACTTCAGTGAGTTGCACCCTTCAGAGCCATTGTGCATACAACTTCCCATGATCAGTGCACATTACAAAAATGAAGAAAATTATGCATCAAAATAAAGGCCAACAGAATGGTAAACGGATTCATTCTGATAGCTCCATCCCTCCAAAACCAGCACAGCCAACAGTAGCACTGTAACCACTGCACGGGGTGGAACTGCTGTGCCTTGAGTGGTTCTACTGGATGAACCCACTGAAGCGGTTAGGACAGACCAAGTTTGTCTCTGGTTTCTGCCCATGCCAGAAGCAAGTTCAGTATTTGTACCTAGCTGTAAAGGATGCTTGAGTTCTCTTTACTTGGAAGTGTAACATAATAATATTTCTCAGTTTGGTTACAGTTCTCACCTGCATGTTCTCCTAAGAAAAATTTTGTTTCAGGCCTGATGACGTGACAAGGGCACTTTCTTGAGAGTCCAGGCACTCCTATAGAAATGTTCCTCTTTTGCTGGTCTGCTAAGTATTACGGTGTTATAGAAAGCTGTGACAGTCACAAGACTCATACCATCAGAATAAATGCTTGCGATGCTTCTGCAGCCTAGGTCAGTAAACCCCACGAGTCTTTTCTTGTTAAATATGTTTTCAAAATGATAATGATCATGTAGTATATTGAGGATATTAAAAAGGATATGTCAAGTCTTCAAAGCATTTTCTAAGCTGGACTCATCAGTTTCCTTGCACTCCAAATCATCCCAAATCAGTTCTGTATCAGTGGCTTTGGATCACCTGTGGTTTAATATAGACTACATCAGTGGCTTGGCCTAATTGATACAAATTCGTTTTAAGCTGTTTTGAGGATATGACTTTTCCTGTCACCAGTTAATCAGTACTTAAACCAATGTGATTTTCAATACAGTAACAGCATTTGAAATCCTTGCTACCACTCTGCCTGAAAATCAGCTTGTTACCTTGTGGTGAACCATGAAGTGATAATCAAATCTGGTTTTGCCCTTTTCTGCTGGTTGGATTTATTGATTAGTTGACCTTATAAAGATTCCCTGCCAGATTAAGTAAATACATTTCTGCTTGCTTGTTTGCATTTGAAGCATCAGTTCTGATAATTTTATTCTCTGCTGGATAAGACTTGCAAGGTTATTAGAAGACTAATATAATGGTGACTTGTGAATTGAACCTCTTCCTTTCCAGACCACATTTCCTTCTTCATTCTTGGAGAGGTTATGACATGAATGCTGATTCTGCCTGGCACTAAGGGGAATGTAGAAATCCCTCCCTATTTCACTGTACAGCAGTACTTTGCAAAATAAGCATATTTAAGATCCTTTCAAACATCAGTTTGACTGTTGACATTTTCCTTAACCTTGTGTAAGAGCTCCATGCTGAGAGAAAGGTAAGATGTTGTGTGAAAAGATCAAATAGGAAAGCACATTTAAAACCCAACAGTGCTAGGACAATATTTATACCTCACAAAGCAGCAGAGTGGTAGAGGAGGAGCTTTTTTTGCTTTGAAGTTCTCCATTAAAATTAATAGGGATTTATATGAGTTAATATTTCATTATTATTTATACTTTGTTCACATTATAGTAGGTTTTGATCTGGAAACCTTTTGAAGACACAGCATTGAAAAATCTGCAATTCATGTGAGTGAAATAATGCATCTTAACGGCTTTAGGCTGGGCAAAATTAGACACATGTGAGCAAGATTAATGGAATCCCCCATCAGGATAATGTTTTGCATGCCTCTGAGCATCTGTCCTACAAAGCCACAGCTGTTGAAAGCTGCTCCTGTTGTAAATTAGTACCTGCTCTTGAAGATACTGCTCATCCTGGGAGAGTATTGTTTCACCATGGGCAGAGAAGGGAAGAGCACAGAGTGAAGCTGAGTCAGTAGGACATCCATGCCACCAGTGGCATGGTAGCAATCTTGTAAGCACGACTTACTTGCCTCAGTGGAGGGAATGAATTAGGTAGAAACTTTTTTCAAGGGCATTGTCAAATCACAGAAGAGATTTTTTAATCTGTGGAGTCAGTGTTGCTTGTATTTCCAGTCTGTCTATATTGCTTTCTTTGAGTGCACACTTGTGCAGGGAAGAAGATTCCAGTCAACATAAGCAAAAGCAGAATAGTCCTGTAACTTCTTAAAACGGAAATCATTGTCTGCTGCAATGTGCTAAGAGGAAAAGGGACCTCCTAACCTGTCACTTACACTATTCATAATTCAAGATGTGACATGACATCAGTACTTTACTGCTTTCCCCTATCAGCATAAAAACTTGTATTTTGAATGTTGATTTGACAAGTTAGAGTAAGAAGCCAAAATGAAGGAAAAATACTGCCTCCCCAGTGTCACTTCATTCAGAAAATGCACATTTGTCAAGAGGGTCTACACAACCTGGGAGAAGGTACAAGTGAAAGGAACTGTCCCAGCTACAGCTCTGGCAGACTTAAATCTACTTAAAGCTATCACAAAACCAGTGTCACCTGAAGGGACCCATGTAGAGTTTCAGTGAAAACATCTCTTAATTTTATTTTCCAGTATGAGAACTGAGAGCATCAGATGAAGTCAGTAGAAATCAGGTCTGAAACAGGAGGGGTTTATGTGAACTGTGTAACAACTTGCCACAGGATGCTGCAGAGAGTAAAAGCCTGTAGGCACAGACATTCAAGGGGCAACTGGAAAAGTTTGAGGAACAGAAATTCATTCAGGGTTACCAAATACTTAGAAACTCCATCCAGATCAGCAAGCTCATAAACTGCAGCCAGCTGGAAGCTGGGAGTGTTACTATTATTATGTACACAAGTATAATTCATGCTTGTATGTTCTTATACTCGGTAGGCATCCACTTTCAGCCACAGTCAAGCACAGGATAGTGGGCTTGGTGTACCTTGGTGCACCAGGACAGGTGTTCTCATGGTGTTTATTTTGAACTCACCCTCAAGCTGTGCTGTCCCCTCTTTCCTGGTAGCTTATTATTAGAACTGGGTCACATGAGGCATTTGGGACTGCGTCTCAGTTGCACTGACTGACATTTCTTTCACAGGGAAAGCTCTGTGCTGGCAGGAACAGCATCATAGCTTATGTGAGGATGGAAGTAGCATTTTTTTTGCATAAGATTAACTTAGAACGTTGATTTTTCTGGCTGCTCCCCATTGCATCAGGGATGTAGTGCTGAGCTAATCCAAGGAGGCGTCAAGGCGCGAGCTGTATTTAGAGTCAGCCACCTGCTTGGGAACATCAAGTGGCAGAAAGAGCCTGCTTCAGCAGAAACCTCCCCTGTGCATTCCACAGCAGCGGCTTCCAGCAGGCCCTCCCTCCTCTGCCTGACTCTGCATGAGGCCTCCAAAGGGGTCAGCACCTGAAGACTGACCCTGTCAGCCCAGGAATGCTCTGAGCCTGGCACCCCCTCTGCCCAGGAACTGCCAGATGTTTTGGACAGCTGCAAGGTGGAATTAAATCACGTGGGTGAAGAGTGGCCTAATCTCTACATAGGCGATATGTAAGTGTTATTTGAGGCTGAGCTCTTCTGAAGGACTGGGAAATACAGTAGTCATTAACATATGCTGTCCAACTTTATATATAGTTAGTGTTGGTAAACTTCATTGCCTTAAAATAGACTTAAGATTAGCACAGAAGAAAGCAAAAGAACTATCCATTAAACAAAGAACCTACTGCACAGAAAAACACTTAAAAAGAGAATTAGACTCTATTGCTTTGTATTATTTTATAATTTTGCAACATACAGATTTTGTAAATGCTACAGCATTTACCATACAAAGCACAAGACAGGCTCATGATCCTAAGCAGCCATTAAATTGAAAAATACTTGTTTTTTTACCTTTTTGGTGTAATTTCAACTAGAGTGGAAATTTTCACATTAAAATGTATTCTGATTTTAGCTGCTTATATGACAACTTGATTTGCAGTTGAAATTTCTGACAAATCTATGGATGTTCTGAATAACAGCAGACTTCACTATTTCTGAAAACTGTGAAGATGGATATTTCACTCTGAAGCATTGAGAAAGCATGCAATCATCTGCACTCAACATGCGTATTGCCCAATGTTATGCCAAAACAAGGGGTTTTTTTACCATCATCAGGTTGCAAACTTGTTGAAATATCTAGAAATTATTCCTACAGGAGAGAAGCAGGGGGAACTAATAACCTTGCTCATTGCCCACTGATTACAGCTGAAGTGGCCAAACAATGAGCTAGGCGACGTTCGGGAAATAATCTGCGTTTGCAAAACTCGGTTTTACAAACTGCCTCCTGATGTCGCCGCACTTGCAGGCAGGAGTGGCAGCCGGCAGGTGGCTCTGGGCACAGCGGGTGGGGACACGGCAGCACCGCGCCCTGCTCGGAGCCGGGCTGTGCTAAGGCAGGAGCCACAACAACCTGCAGCGCTTCGCTTCGCTTCTGCCGGGGCTGAGAGAGCGGGAAACCGACCCTTGCCTTTCCGGTTAAACCTTGTGACTACACTTGGAAAGCAGCTCTTTTACTTATTAGAACATTGTGCAGAAATAAGGATTTGTAGAATTGAGCCTGACAGGTAGTACAAAGATTTAAGACAAAAATCACTGAAATTATGTTCTCTTAACAGCAGCATTTGCTTTTAGACAGCCTTTTAAGGGCAGTTTTAAGACCTCCTTTTAATGCCTGTAAGTATACATGGATCTTTCTTGGATCAGATCTACTCTTGGATGTTTCTTTCAATCACATTTTGTCTTGTAGGGGGAAAAAATGGTGGGGAATAAAATGAAAAAATATATAGATAACAGCAGTGTGTATGTGTAGTAAGGAAAAGATGAACTTTGAGGACAGAAATAAAAATGTAAACAGGTTTCTTTGTTAATGCAACAGCTGATCACTAATATCAGCTTAAATATGAGTTACAGACTGCAAACAGTGAAACTGGAAGGTGATCGAGTACTATAGATGGATTTTTCTTTATTGTGCCAACATCAATAAGACAAATAGGAACAACACCTGAGAATAAGGGTTCATGGGCCCCTCATGAGACAGAAATGGGGAATGAAGAGACTATGTGCATTTAGGGCCCAACCCAGTACTCAGTGAAGTTAATAAACAGTGGATGTTCCTGTTACTGAGCAAACCCATGCCAGCATCAGGACTTGTGCCAGAGCTAAAATAACCCAGAGCACTACCATGTATTTTCACCACTTGTTTCCGTGTAACCAGTTATGTGCAGTTTCTGAGCAGCTACTTGGAAATCAAAGATCAATCTATAATTAATGCTGTATTTTATAAGAAATATTTCTTCTTATGCCTTTATCAGAAATCTAATGTTCAACATCTTTAAACAAGTTAAATATATCATAAAATAAAGTAGGGACTTAACATGATGGCTGACTTAACATGATGACTTTCATCCTAGAGGACTTTAAAGTTGTCAACAAACGGATTATTAAATATTTGTCTGGCTATCAGCCGTTGCTGACATACAAGGCCAAGGCCAAGACCCTTTGGGTTTAAAGGTACAATGTTTTCTGAAGGGCTACATAATATGCAGCTGAAGGCACAATATGTAAAATATCCTGCAGAAGTCAAACTTTATGCTGATCTTAAGCAGGCAGGTTTATTAAGTGGAGTTTAACCAGATTAGCAAAGCTAATATCACTTCAGCAAAGAAACACTATACAGTTACAGGCTGAGGCAAAATGGTTACAAGCTGTGCTAAAACCTCAGTGTGTTCAACATACATATTTCAAATCCAGTTATAGAAGGACCTGAGCTACCTCCTGAAGTGAATTTTTGTAGGGTGTTTGAGCCAGCAGTCCTCAATGAGATTTTAGGCAACTGAAGTCAGTAAAACTTGTTAAATTTATTTCTTTTCAGAAGTGAAATAACTTGGAATTCTGCATTTCCAGATATGGTATGAGTATATTCAGAAATCACAACCTTTTACCATTCTTCTACTACCTTACTTTTTCTTACACCTCTCAGAGGGGAAAAAATGTCTCAGAGTGTAGTAGGCACTGGGCTCTACAGACAGGAATACATTACAAGGCAACAAGAAAACTTGAGCTACTTAATCATGAGCTTCCATAGAAAACACAATGGACTTTGACCTTGTTGCACATTTCTATACATTCTGTGTGCATTAACAAGGGCAAATGGTGAGTCCCTCTCCTGGTAAACTGCTGCTCTTACACAGCACTCGCATTAAGCAATCACAAATTACTTTAGCAGCATTAACTAAATGTCACTCAACCACTTGGGTAAGCCTAATTATTACTTACAGACATTGTCTTCATTGGCACGTGGGAAAAACAGCAAGATCCTGAGAGATTAGGAGTGACCAGCAAAACCATACCCACATCAGTGGCAAGGATCACATATGGTGTACTGGTAATCATCAGAGTATATTTTCTGTAGCAGGAGAGAAAAAAATAAAAGCAATTATAAAAGGGAAGACAGTTCTGAGTTCTCAGTCAGAATCACCACACTTTTTTATTTTAAGGTTTTTGGGTTTTTGTTGTGGTGGTTTTTTGTGGATTTTTTTTTTTTTTTTTTTTTTTNTTAGTTTTTCTGTATGATTTATCAGAATACTCAACAAAAAAAAACCCTAAAATAGTTACTTTCTAGTTTGAGAAACAACCAAAAGCTGCAAAGAGCTATTGCAGAGACATGCCAGTTCACCACTTACAAAGGCTAATGCCATGTGTTTTCCTCTGTTTCTGGACTCAGATCTCTAGTAACAAAAAGCAGTTCTTGATTTATGAAAGGGCTGTATGTAATACCCTGGAGGCTACTTTATCTCAGCTGCTGTAAATTGGATCTCTCAGAGATGAGTTGAGATGAATTGTGGGTGACGCAGAAGTACAAACTTTCGCAATCTGTGCCATGGCACTATTCCGTGCAGCCTGGAACAGCACTACATGTATTCCTTTCTGTTTTGAAAGGAAAAATCTTTATTTGCTGTATTCTTAGAAAAAGCAGATCTGCTTCCTTTATGCTGCCTTACCTTACGATATTCTGCCACTTTCCTCTAGGCAATGCTATCCAAAGAGTTATCGAGTCATGAGCAATTTCATCAAGCTGCAGGATTTACATACTGAACTGAGATACAGTATACACCTATGGCAACTCTAAACTCTTATGAAATTAAAAGAACACAAAGCGACAGAGAGAAATGTCAGACAAACAATCTGAATATGAGATAAAGATGAAAGGAACATGATGTAAAGCTTTGGTATCAAATCTATTTTTCCTCTCTGATTAGGGTATAGAATGTTTCTGAATTTTGCATGCTCCTGTCATTCCTCAATCAGTTGGTTAAATGAAGGCAGCAAATATGATAGGTACTCCTCTGGGATACATTCCTAATGCTGTCCATTCTGCTCATTAAAACTCAACTCCAAGAGAAAATAGGCCCTGTTTAAAATTAAAGCTCTTAAGTATATCCCCGGACACAAAAATACACTAACCTGTTTTCCTGATTGGGATGAGCAAATGGAAAGGAGAAATTATTGCCCAACCCATACAAGAAGTCACCCAGATGGGAGACAGTTTTCTCACCTTGGTGACAGTAGATGCTCATGGCTTTCCAGAGGACTTTCCTGATGTAACTTCTTCCTGCTATGCCCTCTGCTCAGTTCCGTCTCAGCTTTATGGACCTCAGAATTACTGCAAATGTAATAAATTTTCAGCCATAAATTAGACATTTCCCTCATGCTCAAAATTTCCTGTTCCCACCAAAATTCTTATTACTTGAACACTGCTGTACCTCTAGCACTAGTGAACATGGAAAGAGACAAGTTATTTAATTTTAATGGAATATTTCATAAAGGAACTGCTCTTTAAAGCTTATTCTGCTGGCTCAGAAGACAGGTTTCTCCCAGTACCCTGTCTTTTGTCAATGTCTCACCAAGGAGAGGGACTTGTAAAGAAAAAAAATTGAAACTTTTTTGAACTGTTGAAATGATACCCAAATTGGTAAGCTAAGCTAGACCACCACAGGGTAGTTCTAATCTTAGAGAATTTGTTTGGAAAATAAATTGTAGTTTTAGACTGAAGTCCTAAACACTCAGAGGTAAAATACCTGGGGAGAGTTGCTGGTGGCAATTCAGCATCTCAGCAGAATTCCATAGCATTTGCCCAGAGTTCACTTGCCACATGCATGCATTTCTGGAGAAGATAATGCAGTCCTGCATCAGAACACTAAAGCTGGGGCCACACTACTCCTTGTGGAAACTCCCACCCCAAACCAGCAGTGTGGCCCAGGGGTGAATTTGTCCTCTTGTTTCCAACAAGAGATGTCTGCCAAGGACGCTATGGCCTAGGAGGCACACATTGCTGGCAGGCTCTCAGGTGTCAAAACAGAACCGGAGCTGCCAGCTGCACAGATCCTGTGCTTCGCAGGCAACACACAGACAAGGAGAACAATCAAGGTATTGGGTGGAAAAAGCAGCTTCCCAGGAAGGCTCTGGCCATGGTGTGATTGTGATCAATCCACACTGGCAAGTACCATCTTTCCACGTGTGTTTTGCCTCCCACAGGCTGCCCGTGGTGAGCAGCTTGGGCAGGCTGCTGCATGCTTGTTATTGCCGGCGTAAATATCTCTGCCTTGTGCTATTGTGGCACAAAACAGCTGGACCATTTGAAGATCATTTAAAAAGCACTATAAAATTAGGGCTCCAGTGCTCTTATTTTATGGCTTTCATGAACAGCCATTGCCTAGAGAGAAATTATCCTCTTTATTTTCAAGGCTAAAGGTTCTTTTAACATCCATCAAAATCAAAGTGCACCCTTGGTAACACGTTGAGCTGTTACTTATTTAGTACAGACTCTTTACCTTCTGCATAATATCACATTTGAGATCTCAGTTCTTCATATACAACTCATTTCATTTTGTCTGCTGTTGTTTTCACCAAGTGAATTTGCATAGTTTCAAGAGAGGCTGGATGATGCCCTGAAACATATTCTTTCCATAATTCCTTTCTTTTTTTTAAGTTTTTTTTTTAATTTTCAGAACAATAGCCTGGAGTGTTTTTGTTTCTGATCCTTCTATAAAAATGGCCAATTACCTCTTAGGCAATGGATTTGCACAGACCAATTAAGCACAGTAAGTGAAAGATTTTCAAGAGAAGAAATAATACTTAGGTGCATAACCTGATAGACTCACTTTGAAATATCTCTTCCCCATGTATATAAAAAAACTGTCTTTGATAATTTTCTTTTTTTCCCTTTGTTGTTTTCACAGAGAGCTTCTTTACCAAACTGAGGAAAACGGTGAGTGAACCAAAGCAGCATGACAAAATGCAAACAGTACAAAGGGAAAGCCATTCTTTTTTAGAAAAAAAAAAAAGAAGCACAGCTGTATCAACCATAGTTACAGCTCAGATCTGAAGGGCTTAGGAAGAGACACTGCATGAAAGCATCCATCGGCCACAAAGGTGGCGAGTGGGGAATAGTAAGGCCCTGCACATGCACTGTGCTGTAGCTCAAGAAAACCACTGTGGGCCCCTCTATTGTTTAACTTGCCTTACATTTCTGTAAGAGACTGGTCACCTTATTATCCAGACATCAAATACAGACTGAAGATAAACATTTACAAAGTCATAACCTTAGCTCTGCTCTCATGGTTTCCTCTTTGGCCAGGATTTTGTCTTTATGTTCTCTGGGGTCAGCAGGCTCATTCCTGTGCCAAAAGGCAGCACTCTTTCAGATCTCTGCAAGGGGGGTGCTTGGTGCTGATAGATCCTACTGTAAAAGCATGACACATAGAGCAGCTGTAAAGTCAAGATGCACCATCCTGCCTGGAGGAGACGTAACTAGGCAGAAGGCAAGGTTGCCTGTGTGTAATGGGAGCTTCCTCACCATACCAGCACCTCTGAGAGCAGAGGGAGTTAGAGTTTTTAATAACACAGATTTTGCCTCTCGTCACCCAGTCTGTGATCCATCAAGGGAATGGTTAAGCTAATAGAGGGATGAGATGCAGTTACCTGGTAATCACTATTGTTTATGACCCTAGTAAGGCAGAAAATGGGACAGGCATGACAGACATTTCATGGAAGAAGGAGGTGGGACAGACATTAAATTAGTCAGGATAAGAAAAGCACCTCACCTCTGTGACAGATTTTTCTGTTCCAACAGTCAGCAACCACCTTCCTTGCCTGACAGTCTCAGAAATAGAGAGAAGGGCCCAATTATGCTCACGTAACTATGCCTCTGCATTTCAGATCAGATTAGATATTTTTGACCTATTAGATATTATTTGACCTATCCAATCTTAGCCCTTATTTGTGGCAATACTGAAAAGTGGCAGGAGAAGTGAAGAGATCAATGTTGCCATCTCAAGACCTAATCCAGCACCAGAAGTGTGATTGCGTGACCTGTGCAGGGGGTTCCTCCCTTCAGAGCTGACATGTACATGTGTTTGGTCCCTCTCAGGCATATTTATATTGCTCAACAGAATAAAAATTAAAAACTCAGAGTTTTTACCCAGTAGAATAGAAATAGAAAATCCCTTCTACCCAGTGGTTTCAAAATCCTGGACAGCCCTGAATTTGCCCTTGCTTTGTGGATACCTGTGGTGAACACCACAGGTATCCACAAAGGTATCAGAACACAGGTTTCTCACTATTGTTTTCTCTCAAACAGATAGCAAATTGACACTTGTAGTTAATGCTTTAGTGCTGAAAGAGGAGGATTTTCCTTTCAAGCACCCAAGGGGAACAGGTGTCTAGAGAGTGTTATTTTCCCTGTACACACATAACTACTAACACCTCAACGTGTAAAGGCTTGCTCACCTCACATCCAGAGCAGGATTAAGCATACCCTGGAGCTGTTTTGATGTAGATGATCAGTTGCTGAAAGCCTGGCAAAAGGACTCAGGTTGTAGGATGTCCTGCATGAGCTAAATTCAAAGTAATTTTGTGTTCAGTTTAACCTATTAATTTCAAGGAAGGCTTAAACTATCTTTAAATAGCAGGTGAGACCCCATATCTCAGAGCAAAAGGGCAAAAGAAGGGTACTGGATACTGGCAGCGTTCTTGTGGTGTTGCCAGAAGCTGCAGACCTTCCATCACTCATTTTCCTCACAAAATGAAGATGCTAACTGCAGAACCAAGCTGAGACCAAAGTAATTTTACCAAAATAAGCAACACAACAAAGAATACCTTAAAAATCCAAGTAGGAACAGAATCCGGAGAGAAAAATGTTAATGGAGTTGGGATCTGTGCTGGCTGGCTGGAAGGCTGGATGGCTGAGGAACAGGCTGGTGCTGAAGGGCAGCAGCTGCCATGACCATGAGCTTTGTCCCCTCACCAGATGAACTGCAAAGGCTGCTGATGAACGTTCTCGATGTCTCAGTGAGGGAAGGCCAGGCTGGGTTGGGTCAGGCCAGGCCAGGCCTGGTTGGGGGGCAATGGTGTGGCAGGCCCAGGGCCGGGACCTGCCGGGTGTGCGCAGTGCTGCCATTTGGAATTAACTCCTACCAGTTAATGAGCACCTGGTAATTGCCATCGACACACAGTAATCTTTGTGAGTTTTCCACAGCTTTCTTTTATCTGTTACAATGATGCAGGGGAACCACCGCACTGGCTGCTGAGGAGGAATGCCTTTGGGTAACTCAAAGCTCCCAGCCAGTCTGGTTGTACTTTCCAAACCAATTTCCATTCTTGTAGAGGGTTTATTTCTTTTCAGAAAAGTGTTTGAAGTAAAAGCACCTGGGGAGAGAGCAGGAACAGCATGGACTCCTCCATCCCAGCCCTCTTCCAAAGCCCCAGCAGCTCCTGTGACACCCACTGCTCTCAAGGGTCAGTTTTCCCAGGAAAACCGGCAGCAGGGACACTGATTTGACCCCATCACCCAGCCCAGCAACCCACTGCAACAGCCTGTTGGCACCCAGGTGTGCCCTCCTGCCCAGCTGCTGTCCCTCATGTCTCCCGCTGTTCCCAAAAGCCAGAGCAGTGTCCTCTAGCTTGGCTCTTTTTCTACTATGGCTGGAAGAACAGGGAATGGGAAGAGAACCATATTTGGATGAAGATAGTATAAAAGACTAAAATAATCACCCTGTTTTTTACTATGGGCAAGTGCATTATGTCTGGGACTGGTTTGTACAACAGATTTTGCCAGCAGAACAAAACCAGGCCAAACTGCACAGTGTACTGAAAAAAATGACCACTGTCTCAGGCTTTTCTCATACAGGAAACCTGTGTGGGAAAGGATACAGTGTAGATCTTTTGATGTATACACCCAAGTCAATACCAATATAATTAATTCCGTACACGTCACATTTTTCTTCCATCCAACGTGCAGTTTCTTGTAAGTTCTCCCTTTAAATCCTGTCAGGAGTGTATTCTGTCCTGCGATGCCCATCGCAGTGTATTTTTAAATCCCCCAACATTGTTTTTTCCTGCCATCTTGTGGCAGCAGGAAAAATCACAGTGTTTCACTACCAGCGGCGCTGCCTGCTGGCCTAAGACAACGATTGTCAGGAAAACAGCCTAATCTATAATTAGATTATAAAAAAATCCCACTTGCATGTTTAAAAACTTGACTAATTCTTCCAGATCCGCTAGTGGGGGTTCTTTGGTTATCCCAGAGGATAGTGCCTGTTTGGTGGACCTTGTGTTTTCTGCTGTCTATAAAGAGCAAAGGAGAGTTGCACAACAGGTGAGACTTTATCATGTTATGACAAGACTTCATCAAGTGAGCCCTAAATATTTTGAAAAGGCTCCTTTGTGCCAGTGTTGCTCTAAGGTCTTCATAGCTCCTTAAAAGAGCCATCTTTGTTTCCTATCAAACCATAGGAAGACCTTGTCTGATAGGTAGGTAAATCTTTTCCTTTTACTGCAATCACTGTTGCTGTCTGGTCTCTCAGTGTAAACACCAAAAACCTGCCCAAACATCTTGCATTGTATGCTTAATTCTAAACCAAAACATTTTCATTATTTTGTTAAAAATGCATATGAGATTTACATAAGACTGAATCTAGATGCCCAAGTTTTTTTCCCCCCTTTCCTGCAGTTGCACAGAGGATTTTTGTAAATGAATACTTGTGATCCCAATTCTCCTGTCACAATAGCTCTTCCCACATAGTTGAGGTAAAAATACAAAAATTACATATGATAATTTTTAAAAATTAAAAAAAATTAAAATGCCAGTATTTTCCTTTAAAATAAATGCAAAATTCAGAGGCAGTAAGAAAAACTAGTCACTACTTACTAAGAAACTTTCCAGCCTGCAAAGAGAGTGTAAATAAAAGGTCTTCAAAGCTTTATTCATTTTCACTAGCACCTGCAAAAATGACTGCTTGGAATGCCAGGCACTGGAGAGAAAGGATGTTAGTGCTATTTATAGCTCAAGGGTGGCTCCCATTGCCATTGTACCTGAGAGTGTCGCAGTCCTTGATGCATTCCTGCTCGAAGCAACTTTTTCAAGCAGAGGACAGCCTCCCCAAGGCTGTGCTGGAGGCATGGAGGTCTGCTTTGGGAAAATGGACCATTACCTTGGTGGTGTGTTCCCAAACTCTTGTAAACCACCTGCAGCAGGCACAACCTCCAGCAAGGACACGCTCCTTCCTTCTACCTGTGCTCAAGTCTCCCTCTGGGGAGCCCTGAGGCTGCTGCTTTGCTGGAGGCTCTTGTGCCCTCCATCACCCTACCTACCAGCCTTGCCATCCATCTACAGTCCACACCAAGCCACAGCACAAAACACAGTCAGAAAAACAACAGCATAAAACCTGGCAAAATAAAGTGAAAATACTCTCCAAAAACTGGCTGGCACAAAACAACCCTTGCTTCTGCCCTGCCTGACCAACTGCAAGGCTTGCATAGCCTTGGTCTCAGGAGTGGGGCAGCATCTTGCTGCCTGCTTCTCACAGAGATATTGCAGCAGGGCCAGGCAGGGAAACTCTTTCCCAGTGACCCTGGGACTGGGTGTTCCATGGAGCAGCAGTAACATGCAGCAGCAGGGAGTCCCCACTGCTCTTGACCCCTCATCCCTCACAGCCTGGAGAGGTGGCTGCACACCCTGCTTTGCCCACAGCCCCTGATGAGGCACTTCCTACTTCACTCTGATTTACCTGGCACACTGATACCAGGGAAGTGCAACAGGAAAACCACTCACGGTTTTATTTCTTCAAATTTAAGGTAAGAAATTAGGAGCAAATACTCATCAGACACATAATCAAAAGTTTGCAAGAGACAGGAAATCCCAGTTCTGTGTCTTAATATCTCCTTTTAGTTATTCTCATGTGCTCATCAGCGGTCAACTCCTTTGTGACATACAATCACTCTTCTTAAAAGGTGACTTAATCAAAATCAAATAATGATTTTAAAGTCAGCAGTTGAAAAAAAAAATCTAAAGAAAAAACATTATGCTCTGCCCCAGCAGAGCTGAGAACATCACTGGAAAGCTCTATGATATGCCTGAAAAACTCAAGTGCCAAAATAGATCTTCCACTGTAGAGTTTTGAAGTTTGCTCTTGATTCCCTAGCAAAGAATTTGTACAGCTTTGTCAGCCTTAGAATAAGGTGCCTTTTTTGTATGTACCCTTTCAAGAAAGGCAAAGCAAGGAGAGCACTTCACTGCTTATGTTAAAAGTGCAGGGAGAGACAGCTCAAAGCTACCCCTACAAAATGACTGAGGAATATCAAAACCCTTTTCTCATGCCTTCAAATATTCTGAAATCTTGCAAACTTGACAGCATTGTCAGTTTTGTATTGACAGCAGCAGTCAGATAAAAATCATTTGAGGAGTAAATCAAGGAGAAGAAAAAAAACCCTTTAATCCACAGTCACACAAATCCATACTGCCTGCAGAAGTGCAAGTGCTTTGGAGGCCCTTTTAATAGCAATATATTAACATCCTTATTTGTCTTTCCTGAAGCTTGCAAGACATTATTTCCCCACATCCGTCTCTCAATCTGGCCTCTTTGACACCATTTTTATCAGAACTGCCCATAACTTACACCTATCGACAGCCTGTGACACCAGTGAAGTCTTTGCACAGCACTAGCTGTGACAGCACTCAGTGAACTGTTATCAATATCAAGGTCATTTTGTTTTTCTTGCTCTCACTGCAGCTGCAGCTTCTCTGCCTCAGGGCATGAGCTGCCCGAGAAAGCTTTCTGTCTAAGCTCCTCAGAAGCCACAGCCTCTTTGCTCCATTACTGGCGTTATATAAGATTAGAGTGAAGTTTCTACTATTAGAAGCAGTTAGCTGCATGGTGATTGTGTGCTACTCTGATTACAGCATACAGCCCAGTTATGGCTGCTGGCACTGGGACTTAAGACTAGACAATTTTAATTCAGGGAGAAGCAGGAGCGCAGTTGAGGTGCATCCAAAAAATCAGTTTTGGGGGGCTTACATTCCTAGCTGTGGTAGCCTGGACGGTAATGCCCCAGAGGAGAAATAAAGGGGAAAGCATCACAATCGGAAATTGTGCTAGGAGCCTGTGGAGGGCAGCGCTGTCTTGCTGAGGATGGTTCATTCCACAGCTCAGAGATGCCAGCTGCTAAGGTAATACTTCTTTTTTTATCTCTTTTGAATCTGAAAGCTGCAGATGTAAAAACTGGCGTCATGCCACAGCCACGACCTGTCATTGCCAGCAGGACTCCCCATTTTTCCAACCAGTGCCTCCATTTTTAAGCGATCCTTTCCTGCAGCCTTAGCCGTGTGTGTGTGGGCAAGTGCTTCTTCCTAGGCTGCATGACTCAAATAGGAGGGTTGGGGGAGGCGGGAGGGAGGCAACACAAAGGTTCTCCCCCCAGAAATGACAAGAGTTTAAGAGTTTTGGGAAAATATGTGCAGACCTATTACATTGCAAAGAAGAGGAAATGCTCTCCAGGAGCACTTCTGTAAGGTAGCATCCCCTCCCCAAAAGCTAGCAAGGCACAGGTGAAGCTCACCCCACTGAGCTCAGCAAGCTCTGCCCCTGCCGGGGGCTTTCTTTGTCCAAGGACAACAGTGGCTGTATGATTGGGATGGGGCTGCTGGGAGGCCTCGCTGCGGCTCCCTGCCTCACTCAAAGGCCCCTCTGAGCAGAGATGCTTGGGCCCCACCTCTACCTGCGTGCCTGCGTCTGGCCGTGCACGCCCTTGTCACCTGGGACCTGCCTCACCACCAGGAGCACTTCCCGCAGTTCAAACCCTGCCTGAGGCCGATTGCTCACACCTGCCCTGCCCTGTGATCGCTCCCTCTACTGAAATGGCTTCGTGCATTCCTGCCGTCCTCAGGTGGGCGCCCCTTCATTGCCATGGGCAGCCTTGCGCAGGAGCAGGAGGGCTCACAGAGCTCGTCCTTTAGCTTTCCAGCCCAGCTCAGGCTCCTTGCAAGCAGAAGTTGGTACCTTCCAGCTCAGTCTGGAGAAGTGAGAGGGCCCCATCACAAATGTATAAGGTCGGATGTGATTGGAGACGTCAGGAGGGAGAGCAAGCAGTGAAGAGGTGTGAAGACTCAGATTTTCCCCCACTCTGTAAAACACGGTTGCCAGTGTAGGGTGAGGGGCATCTGCAATCTGAGCTGGGCTGAGGGGGAAGCCGTGGAGGAGGCTTGGAGAGCTGCTCCTGCTTCTTTCCTGACACTGTGGTTAAAGGGCGGGCTGTGTTTTCCAGAGCCCTTGATCTGGCATCTTTCCCAGGTAGTAAATTCTCTTAAAAACTGAACCAAACAGAGCTTTAATTGTACATTCTGCTTTTCTCTTCACTCCAAAATAATGGCAATAGCATTTTTACAGTGCTGCATTGAACATGTACCTGCACTGAGGGACCGATTCTGCTTTCCATTATTCAGGGGCACTGCCTCTGGTGAGGCAGATCAGAGTTTGAACAGTGAGCTGAAGCAATGAACTTCTACTATTCCCTGCTGTTAGACTGTGGGCAAAATAAAAGGCCATAATATATGATGCAGTCAGCCAAGAAAGCAATATTGCTCTGCCATGTGCGCAGTCTACACCAAGACAAGTCCAGGATCTCATTTCTAAATTCCCATAGGTACCTCATTTAAACCATCAGCCATAACCTGCTTCTCATTTTCAATACCACTTGGTATTAGTGCCGCAGTGAACTGCTGGTGAGAGATTCTAATTCCTGCAAACAAGCCCCTATAGGCTTGCAAGGAAAACAGAGAGTTCCCCTCTCAGTTGCCTGCTAGGTTCCCATCTGGCTGTTTTAACTTTGCTATTGCTTTTAAATGTGCCTGTTTCTGCACACGAAGCTTTCAGCTCTACCTCAAGAGACTCCTGGGTTCTCTTAGCGTCAAATTCTGTCCAAAGTGTAGAGACACAGACTGGGTCTTCTTAACAAAAAAGAAGATCATATTTCACATTATAGTATCTAAAAGATTAATTCCACTAACATGACCAATTCCTTGTGAAACACACTTCTTTCCATCTGGAATTTTCCATCAGGAGGACAAAGAGCCATAGTGTTACACACTACCTGAGAGAAAAGAGCAAAGAGTGTAAAGGCTGAGTGCAGAGATGCTTGCTGAGAGAAAAGAGAAGAAAAACCAGAGTAGACAGCATTTTCTGTCTGATGCATCAAGAGGCTGCTTTTTTCTTTTTTTCTCTTCTACATGAATTATATTCTGACCCCATGCTTTGGAATTTTGAACCATTTAGTTTGTCAGGTTTTTGATATAGGAAATTTAGGATATTTGGCTGCAGGAGCTTTCTGTATCACATTTTTGTTTGGTAGTGTTTGTGCTATTGTAGTAACCACAGGCCCTGCAGTACCTGAGGCTCTCAATAATCTCATGTAAGGACTTGTTACTGAAAGACACCTGTCCCCATCCAGGCTATCAGCATAACCACAGGCAGAGCTGTGCCAGCCAGGAAGGTGCTAGCAAAAGGGAAAAAGGAAAGATAATTGAGGTCCAGCTAATGCCCGGCCAGACTCCTCTTTGGACTCCAGATATTCATTTAATCTCTCTCCAGCTCAGCTCCATCTTGAGGAGACAAGGGAACAACCCTGGAAAAATGGCACAAGGCCCTGTTACAGAAATGAAAATTCGGGCTAGCAAATAGGTGGCTATTTAGTCTGTGTTCATTTTTAGTGAAATAAAACATATTTTTCTCAACCAGGAACAAGCTGTTTCATCTTGGTTTAATGTTCTAAAGTATTTTGTGCAATGCAGGAGAACAAATCCAAAACTAAGTAAATGAATACAAAAATGGAAATGGTAATTTTTTTGAAATAACAAAATTAACTATTTCAAATCTACAATATTAGAGACTTGGCATTTTTAGCCCAAAAACTTTGCTGAGTTTTTTCCCACTGGTATCTGCATATGCAACACAAATCTGTTAAATGCTTTAGCCAATTCAAGTCACTGGAGGTTTATGGGGGGTTTAAATTTTTTTTTTTTTCCCAGAGATGTTCAATAGACAAAGAAAGAAAAAGAAACCAAACCAATAAACCAAAAACCAAACCAAAAAGCTTTGCAGACTGTAGTATTCAGGTGGCTGGACAGTACTGGGGAGATACAAAGCTTCACTAGGTTGTTGTAGACAAGGTTCTGGCATGACTGGGTCCCTCAGGAGCTGCACCCAGCTGCATGCAAACAGCATGGAGTCACCCACAGCCCTTCCTGGGTGCTCCCTGCAGCCAGGCAATGCCACCCATGGCCACCTCCAGCCTGGATCTCCAGGGCAACTCCTGGACCACTGGGGAAACCCAGGCTCCACAGCCCAGACAGGAATCCAAGCTGGCCTTGGCCATTTGGGGTGTACCCCAGTGCTCCAGGTGTTTGGGAAATGATGCAGAATGACAGGACAGTTTTAAAGCTTGTGTGCTATCTTGTATTCTGTGGCTTGCCATTAAAATCTCTGTCCAGCCTCAAAAGTCTCCCACAGGTTAAATTTTTTTGTTTGTTTCTGTTGTTTTACTTTTAGGCAGAAAAGAAAAATATGAGAGAAAGATAGAAAGAAAGAAGCTAATGAGATGGCTACAGTTTAAAAGAAAAGTAATCCTATCCAACTTGCATAGTCTAGATCTCTGCAGAAAATGTTAGTGACCTTGTAAGACAGAATCTTTTTCCTTTAGGTACAGAGATTCCTGCCCTCCTGCTGTCACTGACTGTTTCCAACCAGAGCAGCTTCTGGGAGCCACCCAGAGGGAGAAGCTTAGAGAAATGTAATCAGTGGCAGCACTTTCACTACCTCTGCAGTATATCAAAGTAGGTGGGGGAAAACCTTCACCAAAGTCCCTGGCCTTCAATTAAAATAATCATATTGCTTTCCTCATTAGTCCAATCATCTGCTATAGCTATTTCCAAGCTTACCCCAAAGGCCCTGCAGAGCACTCCAATTTCAAGGCCAGTGCAGTGCAGGAGTGGTGTTCTTGGGAGGAGCTGTGCTTGTGTTGACACAAGGAGCTCACTTGTCTGACATTAGGCATGTGACTAAAACAATGTTAGCACACTTTTTGGAAAGAAGATTGCTCTGTGAAAGGGAGCTCTGTTGCAAAGCATTTCCCTGTCTACAAAGGCCAGAGTCACTTGTGTCACTGGCACCAAAATGACTCAGTTCTGGGAGAACCTCCTCAAAGTCAGGTCTTGAACAAGAGGCCACAAAATCTAATTCTCTTTGCTCATCATCTCTATTACTGTAACTAACGGAGAGGGTACAACAGAAGTTTAAAGCAGCAGGGTCTAGGAGAAATGAAAGTTTGGTATCCATCTGCTCCAAAGCTTCAGCCCTTAAGCATTTGCAGTAAGTCAGAGTCAGCCACATTCCTTGTGGTCTTATGAATCTCCTGATGTAGAAGCTGTATTATCTTATTCTTGGTTTTATTTTACTGCTTCAGCAGAATGTTCTGTGTTGGTGAAAGTACAAACAGGTCATCATGAAGATGCTGGCAGTAGCTCTTTGAGCACAGTGCATGACTTTCACAAGGCAGTAAAACTTGTAGGGCAATGCACAGTATCTGTTTCTGTGCTGTTCTTCATGGTAATCTGGGCTAGGATTGCACAACATACTCCTTTACCAAAGCTCTTGATCTTACATTATCTGCCCTGAAAAATTCATAGGTTTTTATCTCTACAGTTCTCTCTACCTCCCTGCAGTTCTTTACCTCCATCATTAAAAGTAAAACCAGTCATTTTTTTTCTATGTCTCCCATCATTTTTATTGTGCTTTTCATATCTTGCTTATTAAGTAGTTACCCTAGGTAGACTTCTTTCTTATTGCAACATACAAAAAGCTATAACTGCACTTAACATTTGTGGGGAGGAGGAGGGAGGAAGGGGCAAAGGAAGCAAATTTAGACTGAGGTCACATAAATATACGTGTATGTTCAGTAATATGCCTCACATCAACTCCACTTCTTTTTTTGTAAGCAAAAACATATTCTCCCTTGTTTTCTGGATATCCCCTAATCAGCTTACACTGTTAAAAATAATGTACATGGACAAAGTTGTTGTTTTAGGAGCAACATCCATATGGCTGCTGCTGCTGTGGGGCAGGGGACAGACCAGATGACTTCTGAAGGTCCCATGTGCACCTGTTTTCTAAAACTGCTGAGAAAATAAACCCAAACTTTAGATTTAGGCATTCAGGCATTAGAGTGAAAGCTGATGCCATATCAGAATAAACACCGTTTACCCTACTTTGGGAAGAGTTCTAGTGTGGCTTCCACATTGATTATGACTCTAGTAAGAACAAGCAACCAAACAGAGCTCATGAATATTTTCGGGGGGCAAGAACAGCAATTCAGGATAATGAGATCCAGGTAGAAGAAATGTTCCTAAAGTCTCAGAGAAGGGACTGCTTGGATATCTTGCTGTTGACTGAGCTTTGTTTCCAGCTGAACCACCTGGCCTGGGTTTGCAGGGTCTAAACCAGAAAACAGCATTGCAAAGGGTTGCCCACATTCCACAGCATGACTTGTGAGGGTTCACAGGTCTGTGATCTCACAGACCGGTCAGGGACTCCTAGACGAGATTCTCAACAGGACAACCATGCCAGAACTTTTAGCTCTATAATTTCAAAAATACTCTTTTTTCCCCACATCCTGGGTAAGTACCCTGCTCCTCAGACAAGAGAAATGGCCCCTCTCTGCAGGGAAGTAGCTATCACATTATTTATACAAAGTGGAACAGCTCCCAGAGGACAGATTGACAAAGACAGGTGCAAGAATACGACTATAGCTAAGTGTCCAGGGATATTCAACTGAGAAAAAACTAGTTCAAATCCTCTCAATTTCTTTTTCTATACATACAGACATATATATATATGTTTATATATGCATGCAAAAATCCTTTCCTATGTATACATGTGTGTATGTGTGTTTAAATACATCACGGTAAATGAAATAAAACTGTATGTATATGCTGTTTATATGTGCATACACATACACCATACAGATGGCTCTCACATACACATCCTAAGATTTTCACCTTGGCCCAGAAGCTTTTTAAGTGTAAGTCAGTTTAATGATGCATTCAAAACCTCCCGGTTTTAAGTAATCAGAATCAAGCGCACACAAATACTCAGGTAGCTCTTCAACAAAAAGAGAAATGATACCTGTGCCTACAAGGTTCATCCAGTCTGCATTCAGGTGGTACAGATGTTCTCTACAAATAGTGTTACTTGACAAGAAATTAAATCACATTATCTTATGCTGCTGTCTCAGGGGAGAAATTACATGCCCGTAGAGTCCTACCCCGAGTCAGCCCTGCTCTCTGGATGCTTTTAGCAACCCCTGCAGGCCCTGCTGCACAGACTAGTTCTAATAATGTAATCCTATTTGGAGGGTAATGAACAGGTCTACTTTCTAGGGAATAGTATTTCTGTATAAAAACTTCCTTTCAATTTATTTTAGAAAAGCTGTCTCTGACACAGCCTGAGTGCATCCAAGGGAGCAGCAAGATGCCTCACTCCAGACCCTCTTCATCTCTGACTGAAAGCACTTCCTACGAAACACCGACACTATCAGATCTCCAGCAGCTCCTGTGGCTCAGAGAAGGCTCTGATAATCATGTGGACCGAGTCTGGCCAAATATCTACCTGGGAGATGCGTAAGAACATATGGTCCTATTGTTCAGCTGTTATCAGTCCCTGGGAGGAGGAGGAAAGGGTGTGGTACACTGGGGAGCAGCTTTTGGGTCTTCAGGAATGTTCTTGTGATACAGACTTCCAAAACTGACGGGGTAAAGAGCTTGGAGGTCAAGAAAAACGTGACTTGCAAAATGGTGACTTACTAATAGCATGTCTGACTTGATTTTTTATATTCTTTGAGCCACCATGGATTTGGCAGGGTAGAAATTATTTGTATTCTAGACTGAAGTCCTCAAAGAACACATGCCAAATTGGTGTGAATTCTGAGATGCATTATGTGGCCTGGAAACTGTGCTCTAAGGCAGCAGACAAGAGGGCAGTAGCCCTAACACTCAAATAGGGGTAGCAAGATTAAGACCCAGAAGGATGAAGACCCAAATGACTTGTACAATAGTGACCTTGACATTCCAAATCCAAACTTTCTTTCAAAGATGATAAAACTGAAAATATCAAACAGGAATTTTCATGCAAATACCTTATTCTTGTGACCAATAGTATTTATTGCTATTTCCTTCCAATTGGATTACTGCTGATTACCTAGATCATTAGCTCGTTTTTCCCAACTCTTCCTCCTCATGAATATATCAGTTAAGGTTCAGACTTTTGTAGAGTGCCTATAGTCCTAGTTTATGGTGGAAAGTGAGTTTCATCTAGCTGGTGAACACAATGCATCCCATACACTTTATGTCCAAACCAGAAACAAGGTGTTGCTGCATCTGTGTGAGTTCTCACTCTTGAGACCATGGACACTGTCAATGAGAGATTAGCTCTAAAATTTCCTGAACAAATATTTAAGGAAAATCTTGACCGCTTCATACACTAAGCCATGCTCCCAGGGATTGCTGGGAGGCATTTGCTTAAGTGACAGTATCCCACTGGCAAATCTGTGCTCCTGCTGCTCTCCACGCCTCTGTATAACATTTTTCAAGCACAAAGTGCTGTGCACTTCTTGAAATTTGCCCCTCTGTAAGCAGGATGCAGTTCCTGCATCCTTCCATAGTGGAAGCGGGCACTAACTTTAAAGCATGCTATTTTTGCAGAATGTTAGGAACATTGCCAATGCACCCTTCATGTCTTTCAACAGGTGGGCTGCTAGGAGCAAAACTACACTTCAAAGCCTCAACATTACTCATATCCTTAATGCAGCAGATGGACCATATAGCATCAACACAGGAGCCAAATATTACGCAGATCTGCAAATAGAGTACTATGGAGTAGAAGCATTTGATGATCCTTCCTTCGATATAAGTATCTTCTTCTATGATGCTGCCAATTTCATAGGCAAGGCCTTAAAATCTCCAGGAGGTAAGAGAGAAGCAAAGATAAGCTTTGGGAGGAAAATTCAACACAAGCCAAATGACTTTTCATTGCAGTAACAGGCACCAACAGAGCTCAGAATCAGCATATGGTTCGAGGCAGCACATGCAGAACCACGGAGCAGAGGGTGGAGAAGGGTGCCTGTGCCATGTGCTGCAGGGAAGGTGGCTGTGCCAGCTTCCCAGGAGTTGCAGAAGACTGGCTGCCCCCAGCCCAGCAGGGTGGAAAGAAGGGCAAGCTCTGGGGCCAGAGTGTAGAGGGAAGGGCAGAGGTTATGGCACTGCAGATGCTGCCCCATGGGCCCATCTGTAGGATTCAGAGGGATCTGTGTGCTTCCACACGTCCCTCCCACCCCTCACACATTGACGGGGGCTCCAGCTGGGGATCCTGCCCTGCCTGCTGCTCCTGCTCCTGCGGGAGCAGTGACACTTTGGTGCTCGCTCGAATGCTTCACACGCTCAAGTACTTCACAGAATTGGAGCTTTATTCAGCCTGTCTATTAAGCTAGAGAAGCAGCAGAAGCTAATGAACTAAGTCAAAAACTACGAGCCTGACCTGCAGCCTGCTGAATTTTTGTCAGCAGAGTTTGGATTATGTCCTAGTTATCATAATTTCCATTTGTTCCAGAGTTTGCTCTGACTCTGACTGGCTGCAGGATCTGCTGCTTTCACTGGAGTGCTTTATTAAATCCTCAGTTATAGCTCACACTGGGCTGCTGAGATACAGTAAATTACAACTCCATTTTTACAGGCAGACTATCCCACAGAGTTTGTGGGACTTGCCAGTGATCACAGTCAGGGCTGGGCCAAATTTTTCTGCCAAAAATTGTTTTGTTTTGTTTTTTTTTCCACAGAAAACTATACTAACAAGTTTAGTCACAGAAAGCTTTTCCTTCCACAGAAAATTTCAACTATTTCAGTCTTAGGCCTCAATTAGATGCAGGAGGTCAGTATGAAATACCACCTTGCCTGAGAAGTGGTCATCCTGAAAGCATGAAGTTCCACTAATTGTCACCACTGCTTTCTTAACTTGTTTCTACTATTTTTTGTTCTCCTCCTTTTGTCTTTTCCACTTTAGAAATGCTAAAGCACACTCACCTTGCTGTGCCTTTTTGTTTGTGCAGGTAAGGTGTTTGTTCATTGTGCCATGGGAGTGAGCCGCTCAGCAACTTTAGTGCTTGCCTTTCTAATGATCCATGAAAAGATGACACTTGTGGATGCTCTGAAGATAGTGACTGCTCGCAGAAACATCTGCCCAAATTTGGGCTTCCTCAGCCAGCTCCGGGACTTGGACATGAAACTGAATGAAGAGAGGAAACAAACCAGAGCATCTGCTACCAAAGGCCTGTGAGAGAATATTGCTGAAATAAAGAGGACAAAATCTTGTTTGAGTTGCCTGTATTTCTTATAGATGAGCTGCATTTATAAATTTAGGACACAAGTTTATGAGGCACTGGTATGCATGTTATTAATAAAAGTAGATTTTGCTTGATCTTTCCATTTTGCAAAGCTTTCCTAGATTTATATTTATGTTTAGTTGTATACTCTGTCCTTCACTCTCCACCTTAAAACATTGCTGTCTGCTAGTTTAAAAGAAAAAAAAAAAAAAGAGAGGAAAAAGGGAAAGAGATCAGGTTCCACTTCAGAAATAGCTGCATTTCAGCAACTAGTGAAGCTCATATCACTTTATGAAGTGTTAGGCTATTTGAGGTGAAAGATGCCATATTATTTATGCTACAGTAATGCTTAGAAGTTTTCTTATGAACCCGCCTCCCACCCCTTCACTCCCTGTATCTCAGAGGGTTTGTATTTTGAGACTTGAATCTGGCACTGGTTAGTTCTTGCTTTTACAATTGGTGGAGCTCCTGAGTTGGGGTAAGAGGCTGTTTAAAGGTAGAGCAGCTGGGAAACAACATAAGCCACTCTAAGAAATTATTCCAGGTATCTCTACAGGCTTTTCCTTTTGGCTGTTCATCAGAGCTTTTTTTTCCTATATGAAAATACATCTCCTTGAGAGGGCATTCAAATATTTTTCATCCTCCATACTAAAAATCATCCAGAAAATGCTGCTGAAAGTGCTTCTAAAGAAGAAGGTGTGTTACCACTAAGGCAAGAAAATATTTGACAAAGTTCAATGTATCCCAAATTTTTCTGGCAGTTCAAAATTACAAAACTTGGGATTTTCTTTCTCAAAAATAAACGGTTATTAACATTGCAACATCATATTCTGTGGCATTTGCTTTTGTGAGGTGGACTGAAGTGAAAACTGAAGACACACAGGAATGGCAAGGGAGGTGTTGACAGGCATCAGGCTTTCATCTTTGTGTCTCTGGGCCACCATAAGAGCACTCAATAGCTACTGTCATCTGATGGATCAGTGCTGCCTGGAAACTATGTGAAGCACATCTGGCTTTTGGTTCCCAGTGGACAAGCATTTGCAGCACAAAGTCAGCTCCAAAGCCAGCTGGGGATGGCAGTTTGTATTCCTAGTACCAAACTCAGGAATGCAGAAGCATGAATACTCCCCACTATGTGAGCTGGATACTCAAAAACAGCACAGCAACAAGGGAAAACATTCCTTACCATTTCCAGTATTGTCTACAAGGTTAATTTCTGCCTTCAGGACAGACAACTCAGCACCTTTAATAATGCTCTTAGGTGATACCTACATCTGCTCTGTGGGCCAGACTATAGAAGTCAGAGCATAAAGCAGAGTATTTGGCACTGAGGACCTGACCATCATACCAAGGATGTCTCAGGGAGTTTTACTTTGGACTTACCCTGTAAATTGGACATCCCCAAGCAGCAGTAGAGCAGTACTGGAATGCTTCTTTGCTTTAGTTCCCTGCAAAAGGAAACTTCCTCATGAGCTCTAGGGCTGCTCTGCAAAGCAAACCCTCAGCAAGTAGGAATAGCCAAATTAAAAGTATGCTTCAGACCCAAATCAAAATTTAATATGCATGTTTCCATTACCAATTAAATCTAACAAAGTGATTCAAACTTTCCAGAACAAGTCAGGGAAAATCATCCAGTGGATCTGTCTATAGAGATAACCCCAGCCTCAAGTAGAACCACATTTTCTTATCCTTCCCTCTCCAGGAAGCAGGAAGGAGGCCAACCAGCCATTTACGGGCTGGAGCAAATGGCAGAGCTGAGGAGTCTGTGGGGGTACTGGAACACGTGCACATTAAATGCATTTCACAGGATACAAACTTACCGCACTTTTAAAACACTGATTGGTACAACTGGAAATCTGCACCTTACTCTGATGGTAAAACCACTGTAAACACAGCAAAGCAACACACAGAACACAACTTCTCAGGTTGCGATGTCTCGCGCGCAGTTTTTCTCCCACAGGCGAACTCCGCATCGCATCGCATCCATCCCACCCCGCATCCACCCCACCCCGCAT